>PVJS01029347.1:0-24841 GCA_004027185.1 Glis glis
CCCTCCGTAACTTCGTGAGACCCGATTTCAAAATAAAGTATAAAAAATAGGGCCGGGGGTGTAGCGCGGAGGTAGAACGCCCCTGGGTTCAATCCCTGGTACCGCAAAAAAAAAAAAAAAGAAACATTGGGAACACACCCAAATTTGACCTACTGCTTGAAGCCAAACTATGCTAGCCAGACAAGAGCCATGAATGAGAAATAAATGTTGTTATAAGTGTCTGAGATATGGAGGCTGATTGTTAGGCAGACTTATTGCAACAATAGCTAAACTTGTACAAAATCCCAAATCATGCAAAATCATTTACCACTTTCATATAAGTGAAGCCAACAAAATTTTTAATCCCTTCCCAGAGAAGCATAAGTAAATGAATTTATTCTTCCCTCCTGCAGCAGTTTTGTTTTTTAAATTTGAATTTTTAGACCTTCTAAAGTAGTATTTCCCTATCCTGTTATTGATTACTATAATTATTCAGTATATTCACAGGTGTTCTTCAAAATGAGGGGTCTATATTCATGTAAGTTTAAAGAAGACAAAAATGTTAGTTAGCTCTAAGAAGTTCCATATTAAAAAAAGGACTTGCCGGGCATGGTGGTGCACACTTGTAATCCTAGTACTTTGGGAGGCGGAGACCGGAGGATCCGGGTTCGCGGCCAGCCTCAGCTCTCTCTCTCTCTCTCTCTCTCTCTACTTAGTGAGGCCCTCCGCAACTTTGTGAGACCCGGTTTCAAAATAAAGTATAAAAAATAGGGCTGGGGGTGTAGCACGGAGGTAGAACGCCCCTGGGTTCAACCCCCGGTACCACACACACACAAAAAAGGACTAATTTATTTGTAATACTCAAGATTAAGCCCAGGGGTATTCTACCTCTGAGATACATCTCCAGCCCTTTTGTTTTTTTATTTTGAAACAGGATCTCCCTAAGTTTCCGTGCACTGGTCTCGAACCTGCAATTCTTCTGTCTCATCCTCCCAAGTACTGGGATTATAGGCATACACCACCATGTCCAGTTTACTAAATGTAATTTAACCCAGTATTCTTCCAATCTTATTTGACCATAGGACCTCCCCCAACCCCACCTGTTTTTCCCCCCAGAACACCAGTTTGTACTTTGTTCCTCTGAATCGACCATTCATAGAATGATCAATTCAAATCTGACACAGAATGACTCAACATTTGGTTTGAATTGATTTTGAACTGCTGGTTTGAAGGCCTTACATGTTCGTAAGCTCAAAGGATCACTTTGGTACATGCTCAGCTTCATGGAGTTGCTGACATTTCCTATCACTGAATTTGCTGGGGGATGATGAGTAATACTTTGAATTTGTGACTTGAAATAGAGAGCTTGACTGCTTATAAATACATGAAAAATGAGCAAATATAACATGCAAAAACTTTACAAATATTCCTCAAATATATTGAAGTCCCAATTTGGTGATGGGGAAGGGTTTCTTGAACTCACCCTGGGCTGCATCTTCACAGTACAATGGATAATTCTGGTAATCTACCAGCTACCGGCTACCTCACTTTTCTTTCATAGGAATTCTGGTTATTTCATTCTGATCATTTGGGTACTAGGTGTGACTTTTCAGATGGGAGTGGCGGAGCAGTTCTCTGGTAGGTGACAGTGACTAGAGAAGCCATGGAAATGACCACCTTAAAAAATGATTTGGGTGGAGGAATGAGATTAGCATATTAATTAAGGTCTTTGCATCCACTAATGATCTCATTTGCTTATATAAACAGATGACAGCATTGCAAGAAATATTATAAGCCCTTTTCTCTTGGTGTAGGAGTGAGTTTTGGTAAACAAGAATGGCTGCTGTGGAACGTGGGCAGCTGAAGCCAGATGTTCTGTCTCCAGTCCGGGGGCCTGTTTTCCTGGGCTGTTCCTCCAAGGTTTTCTCACTTTTTCTCATCTATAAAACAGGGAACTGTGACCAGAGGACTGGTTATAATGTTTCCCGATAAACCTTCGTAAAGCAATGTGCTGTTGCGAGTAATGGGCTCCATTCATTATTAGCCCAGTTGATTTTCATTTACACTTGGCTCTAACAATTAGCTTGAGCAGGTGTGAAGGTGATGGAGGGGTTGGGACGCCCAGAGGTCAGCCTCCGCTGGATGTGATAAATTAACCATTATTATCAGCAGTGAAAGTGGTTCTTTATGCTTGTCAGCAGCAAACAAAGGGACAACATATCTCACATAAATCCACTGTGCAGAGCTGGGATTGCTGAAGGAGAGGAGTTTCTTTCAGGCCCTACAGGCAGATGGGAGGGAGGCGAGGAAGCCGCATGAGTAGAGGTGAGCGCGCTTTGAGGGGTTGTCTTAGTTGATGGAGTGTGATATGAATGCCCGGTCTGAGTAGTTTTGCAATGTTCACCCATTCCAGTATGAAGCTGCCGGCAGCCCCAGTTGGTGATGGGCGTTTGGCCTGTGTACAGGAATTATTAAAGGGTAAAGAGTTTGCATGTCAACAAAACAGAGCAATTACACAGTGTATAGGTAGATGCACATTCCCATATACCAACATCTATCTGTCTATCATCTTCTGTGTGTGTGTGTGGTACTGGGGAATTGAACCCAGGGGTGTTATATCTCTGAGATACACTCCCAGCCCTATTTTTTATTTTGCTAATTTGTTGAGGGTCTTGCTAAATTGGTGAGGCTGGCCTCAAACCTGTGATCCCCCTGTCTCAGCCTCCCGAGTAGTGGGATTGCAGACATGCACTGCCATGCCCAGCCAATAGATATTTTTAAACATATTTTTATTGGTACATTGTTATTATACAACATAGTGAGGTTAGTTCAGTGTGATAGAAACATACCTGCACACCGTACTTGGTGTGATTCTTTCTGGATCCCACCCCACTCCCTACCCCTTGCTCCCCATACATCAGTAGATATTTTCGAGCAATGCTTTATAACTGAACACATGTATATTCAATGAAAAGAAAAACTTCTTCAGCATTCCTCAGTTCTCTTCTGTACCAGTGTTAGGAGACATTAACAGACATGAAACTTGGGTGTTAGAGTACTATCACATAAAGCAACATCAGTCCTTATCTACTCTACACCCAATGGTTCTAAATATCTTCCTTCTGAAATGGGAAGTATTTTCTCATTTAGTCACCCCCCCTGGCATGGAAACTCACTGAGCACACTCAGAAGTGAAGCAGTCAACTGGGACGGGAACAGGCGATGGTTGACAATCGTTGCCCACGTACCAAAATCCCATCGATCTTTCTTGGTTTGTCAGTAATGGGGTACTGTTATAGACTGAATGTTTATGTAAACCTAAAATTCTTAGGTTGATGCCCTAAACTCTCAATATGACTATGGGGATAGGGCCTATATGAAGGTAATTAAGGCTAATGGAGATCATAAGGGTGGGGCCCTGACCCAGCAGGGTTAGTGTCCTTACAAGAAAAGATAACAGGATGCACTTGCTTCCTCTCTTCTCCCAGCAAGGCAAGGTCACGTGTGTCCACAGGGACCTAGTGATCATCTGCAAGCCAGGAAGAGAACCTTCACCAGAAACCAAAAGTCCTGGCACGTTGATTAGGGAATTCTAGCCTCCAGAACCGTGATAAACGTCTTGTCATTTAAGTCAGCCAGTCTGTGGTATTTTTGTTAAGGCATGGATTAAAATAGGGACTGAAAAGGTCGGAGCACATGAAAGAATGGGACCTGTTGATGGTGAGCTTTATTTTAGAATGGTTAGGCTGAGACTTCAATGAGGAATCCCCGATGACAGTATGTGCACGCTTTTGCTCTTGTACTGATGAAGTCCTCCCAGAATGGTTTTCCTGCCTTCTGCCAATGGGGTTCTGCCTGGCTCTCAGGGTCCTCCAAGCCACCTGAGGCTATGAGGAATGTCTCAGTTTTACATATTTTCCCTATTTTGTGAACGGTTCTTCGACCATCAACTGCACCTACTAGTTTTTGGTTGAAATACCCTTTGTTTTACCTTCATCAGACAAAAAGTTTCAGTATTTTTTGGGGGATTCGAAAGAAGAAGAAAATAAAAAAAACCTCATGCAAAATGATTTTTGCTAGGATTTTGTCTTTTTCTAGTCTCTAAATGTTTTTTTAAGCAAACTGAAAATTGGCCCTATTTTTATGACCCTGTTTTTCATGTAGTAAGATTTTATATGACAGCATTTCCAATGTTAATTACATTCTAGAACATGATTTTTAATGGCTTCTGTGTATTTCATTGTGTGGATGTACCATAATTTATTCAACTAATCCTGTTGTCTTGGATGTCTAAGGACAACCTATTTCTAAAGCACTTTGTTTAATTAGAATTTTCCTATATCTTGCTTATGATGAATTTAGTTTGCTTTTTTAAAGTGTGCTGTAGAGGTCTCACATGGGCAGTCTGTAAAGAATGTGATCCTTATTCTTGTCTTAGGTGAATCCAGCCCAAAGGCCAGCCTTTCATGTGCCTGTCTTATTTCCTGGTAGAGTAGAAGATTGGTCGCCATTGGATAGACTGTAGCTCTTAAAGCCACTTGAAACACTATTTTTTTTTTCTGGCTGATGCTCGTGGATAGACTGTTACTAAGATGCTCTGGGGTGTTCTAGCAGCATCTATTAAAAACTAACCTGGGGATATGTGTTCTAGGCTGATTGTTTTTTCCTTTTTAATTGTAGGATATAGTCATCGCTTTAGGAAGATGAGGCAGGAATGTGGCACAGTAAGAAAGTCTAACCTGGCAAGTATTGTGAGTCAGGATCATTGTCTCAAGTCTCACAAAATTTTATGATTTTAGAAAATTGCCTCTTTCCTTATATTTTCACCTTTCTTTATTAAACAATATATTGTATAAATTCCAACTTTTGTCTTTAGTTTAGAAAATGTACATTCGAGCCAGGTGTGGTGGCGCACGTTTGTAATCCCAGTACTTGGGGAGGCTGAAACGGGAGGATCCAGGTTCGCGGCCAGCCTCAGCTACTTAGTGAGGCCCTCCGCAACTTAGTGAGACCCTGTTTCAAAATAAAGAATAAAAAATAGGGCTGGGGGTGTAGCCCGGAGATAGAATGCCCCTGAGTTCAATCCCCGGTACCGCCAAAAATTATGTACATTCAATTTGTGATATGGAGGATGTCATTAATTTATCTTATTTGTAATTTGAAACTAGACAAGTTATGATTTATCTTTAGTTTCATTTCACGTGAACAATCTTTTCTTCCCTAATAGTGAATATAAAGATTACAGATACGTGTTAGGCTCAAAATGTACTATATAAGTAAATGAAACAGTTGTAAAAATTCCCAAGCATATTAGATACCTGTTCACATATAAAAGAATAATGTGCTCCTCATAAATAATTCTTTTCTATTTCTTCCCTTTTTTACATTGACTCCCAAGGCAGATTGGATGATATAATTAGATGTATAAGAAAAATGATAAAAGTGGAATTTCTCTTAAAATATTCTATAACAAAGTCCTTGCTAATTATGATTCAGTGAGGTTCTATTATATATCGATTTACCATCATGTACATTTTCTGGTCCTCTTATCTAAGATTTTCTGGTGGAGGGTAGATACTAGAAATTGTACCTTGGAGTATATAATGAGGCCAAGTAAGAATGAGTTAGAACACCACACAGGAGAAAAACATGGATCAAGAGGAGTGGTGGCTGAGGTGCCCAGAATACCAAGAACCAGGGGTAGTTTGATCTTTCATAAGAAATGGGGAGCTAGAGCCGGGTGTGGTGGCACATGCTTGTAATCCCAGTATTTGGGAGGCTGAGACCGGAGGATTCGGGTTCGCGACCAGCCTCAGCTACTTAGTGAGGCCCTCCGCAACTTAGTGAGACCCTGTTTCAACATAAAGAACAAAAAATAGGGCTGGGGGTGTAACCTGGAGGTAGAATGCCCCTGGGTTCAATCCCCAGTACTGCCAAAAAAGAAAAAAAAATGGGAGCCATGATTGTGTTTGAATAGGAGTAACCTGATTTCACTGATGTTTTCAAAAGATAACTGGTACAGTGTGACAGAGGAACAGGGAACCGAAGGTGTCATAATGGACAGATATGACCATGGTTCCAAACCTTTCTCATCTTTTCTATTTGGCAACTTAGTGCAATTTTCCCAAAAAAATATGAAGCAAGAGTTTCACACAGCACTTGCTGTTTACTGTGGGATGTACTCTCATAATGATTTTTCTGCTCTATATAGTCCTTCCTATTTCATTGTTGAAATGTTGATCATGAGCCCCTAACTTGATTGAATCACTCCTTGTCACACTGACTCCTGTAATGAAAGTAATAATCTGAAAATCATTTATGCATGTGTGACAGTTGGTCTGGTTTGTCAACTTGACCCACCTAAGATCATGTGACTTTGGTTGTGTAACAGCAGATTGAACCAGAAGTCCTGCCCTAAATGTGGGTAGCAGGGTTCTGATAGGTGCAGGACTTGGATAAAAGAAGGAGAAAGCTGTGTAGAGGGAGCCGGGACCCTTCCTGAAGAAAACGCATCTGCTCTCGTCTGAGATCGTCGGTCTCAAACTCTGCCGTTTCCTTGAAGAGCTTCTTGATCTTCTGCTCTCGTCTGAGATCGTCGGCCTCTAGCCTTCGAACTGAAACTTCACCATCGTTTCTCTGAAGAGCTTCCTTATCTTCACATCTTGGACTGGACTCAATTGGTGGTTGCTTCAATCCTAAGGCTCCAGCTCTTAGACCGCCCGACCAGCTACTGATTCCTCTGACTCTTCACGTGCAGTCAAAACTCAGGACTACATTGTGAGCTGATCTAATAAATCCCTTTTTCATATACTCATTCTGTGAATTCTGTTAATCTAGTGAACCCAGACCAATACAGCATGTTTCTCTTTTGCCTTTTCAACTACATGATCTTTGCTCCCAAGGCATCCATCTGTCTTGGGGAAGATTGGGACTTCTTTTAGAAGGGAAGCAGAGGAAAACATCCTGTCAGTATTCTGGTTCTAACATCCAAATGTAGGAATTTACAGTAAGACTGTAAACATTTGTGATGGGGTGCTGTCTTGATTTGAATGTCTAAATTCACTTAGCTACCTAAAAGAATCGGGCAGGAAGTGGACGGAGCCAGAAGCCCATGTATTTCTAGAACAGAGAACTTCCAGATCTTTCTGGAATAGGCTTGTTGGGAGGCTTACTCTAGAAGGGCAGGGCACTGTGTGTCTGGAGGCACACAGCGGCCAGCCAGATGGGACCACAGAGCACCCGCAGGAGCTCCAGGGCTAAGATGAGGCCACAAAACTGAAGGCCATCCAAGAACACTGGCCAAGCCAAGAGAACCGACCAAGGATTCACTGCGTGCAATTTCAACGTTGCCAAGTGGCAGGACATCCAGCTGAGTACATAAGGACAGCGTCTTAGAGACCAAAGAGTGTCAGCTTATGCCCAAAGTTTCCTGTTCCTTCAAGTTCACGACAATGAGTGCGACACCACCCTCACCGTTCACCTACATGTCATCTTAGAGAAAGAAGCAGTGAGGGGGAAGGGGGAGGGCTGGCAGATTGAACATATTATAAAAGGGCTGGGTCACCAATCAGATCAAAGTTAGTGGCAACCTGATTAAACATTTAGCTACTTTCTCCTCACCTCCGGTTCTGGGAGCGTATGAGAGAAAGCAATATCAACTATATAAGTAAAATAAAGATCCTACATTTTCCCTCCAATTCCAAGTCATTGTAAGGTAAGCCTGTGATTCTATTATAAAGACTCCTGTAATTCATGTTGTTTACTGGCTAACTTCCTAAAAAATAAAGCCAAAAAAAGAAGGCACTTTCTCCATTTCTGGGGTGGTTTCTATCCCAGAATGTTAGTCCCCTTCACTAACTCTGTTAGGCCATTTCTCTGTGTGAGCTGTTTATTGGACCTATCATCTGAGCCGATTTGGTTGTCCACGTAAGCAGTGCACAGAGGCCATGGTGGACAACATTTAAATTATTTTTCTTATTTTGGTGCTGGGAATTGAATATAGGGCCTTGAGCAAGCATACATTCTACTGTTTTGCTCCATCTCCAGCTGACCAACCGTAAAATTATTATTATTTTCTTTTCCTTGCTGGGGAGTCAGCTGAGGCATTCTACCTTAGGGCTACACCTCCAGGTCTTTTTATTTTTATTTTGGAACAGGGCCTCCCTAGGTTGCTGAGAGTCTCGCTAAGTTGCTGAGGGTTGAACCCGCAAGCCTCCTGTCTCAGCCTCGCAAGTACTGAGATTACAGGTGTGCAACACCACGCCCAGCTCCAACATTTAAATTCTGACATGTGCATTTTGAAGGCAGAAAGCTCATTGTGGAAGCAATATAACTTTCTTATGAAACCAGTTTAGAAGTTAAGAATGACAATGAATAATTTTTAAAAGTGAAGGCAAAACAGTACTCTTAGGTACTGATTTCGTGCTTTGAAGATGATATTACAAAAATTAAAAAGTTTCAGAAGGGAATCAGGGAAAATATAGGACTTAAAATATGCCACTACAGCATATCTTCTCTATAGTAAAAATTTTAAAACTCTACCGACAGCAACCCAACCAGCCTTAGTTCATTAAGCCCCTCAAGGAACATTGGAAGTGTTCCTTTGCAAAGGGCATCAAAAGTTGATTTGTTTGATAAAAAGTAAAATTTAGGTATGGGGAATAATGAGGTCAGACAGTGTGTGCTAATTAGAAGTTGAACAAACACGGCAATGGAGATGAATTTTTTTTAATTTTCACAGGAAATGGCTGTCCAAGAAAAGCATTTTAGGTGAGCTGTTTTCATTCCATTTCTAGGAGTTTTGATCATAAAAGCTCTCTCGATAAGGAGAAGTTGTCTGCAAATTGAAACACCAAATCTGCGGTGGTAAAGTTTGAGTAGGACATATTGCAGCAGCTTAGTTATGACTTGATGGGGAGATGGGTCCCCATGTGCTCAGGGTGTTAAAGGAACACAGCTGTGGGTTCAGTCCCCAAAGAGCCAGGCCACCTTGCATGGGGGCGAATGCTCTCCTGTAGTCCCCCTACCTATCATGTCTGCACCCCTCTTGAAATCAAACTCATTATTTAAGTGGGAGGAGGAGGAGAGTGCAGAGGTGACTCAAGGCTCCTGGGAAAGCAAATCCAGTCACATTTTCTGATTCTCAGAGTCAGCCTCAAATGAGAAAATATTTATGGTAGATCATCTGTTAACCTCAACGGTGCCTATGTTAAAGAGATTGAATCCTGTGAACAGCGTCTTTTAAACATTTCTTAGCTCAGAGCCCTTTTCATCTGGTATTGAAATAACATAGGTCTTTCTGATTATGCCATTGTGGATATTCCCAGAGTAACAGGAAGCGAGACTGCGAATGGAAAAATGTAAAGGAAAAAGAAATCCAATTGTGATACTGTCATTATAGCAGCACTTAAATTGCATTTGTCTATCAGAACTTTTACTTTCCTATCTTGCATGCAGACATTAGAACTGAGTGAAATTCAAGGAACAATTCACTATGGAATTGGCACCTCCCCAAATGATCTCTGGGAGTCTGTTTTTAAATGACTTCTTTCAGAAACGCCGATCTCTTCTGTTCCTGTGAAAGCACTTGATGGATATTATCTAACAATACGTCGGTGTCGGAAGCCTTACAAGGACTACTTAAAGTCTGGTTGGAAATCACTGTTTTGGGTGTGGACAGTTCAGTCAACTGCATAGTTTCACCATCAGGTAGCACATTTTGGTCCTGGTAGACCTCAAAGCCATCTGTGGTTTAGCTTCTACAGACTTTAACTGCAGGGATAGCCTACAATTTAGATCTTTATTGTACAGTGTCTGATAGCTGCTAATTGCTTCAGGTGTGTCCACCTGCCTTTACAAAAATCGTCTTTCCAGCACCTGGAGGGTAGAGGCCAAATCGTATACTTTTGTATGCTTCATGGCTCCTGGGAAAGTACTTTGATCATCAAAGTTACCCTGCGGACAAAAGGCATATATATGTATATATAAGTAAATCCATAGTGACAGTTGCTTTCTTTCTTCTTCAAAGAGCACCTACACAAATGCAGGTGTTTTCAAAAAGCATGCTTGAGATGTTTTGTTCCTTAACAAAACAAAAACACAACTAATTCTACCATCCCCTCATCCACGAGGAATATTTTTTACATCTTCCACAGCAGGAAGTTACTTACCTCTTTAGGATTACTTCTACTAAGAGGTAGGTTTATCCATCAGGATTCATTTAGCTGCAAAGCAAAGCAACAACAACCAAACACACACACAGACACACACACAGACACACACACAGACACACACACCACCACCACCACCACCACCACCACCACCACCACCACCACCACCACCATACCACACACCAAAAAACAAAAGACAAAACGGACTACCCAGCTAGTCACTTTGTAAAATCTAGGTTCCACTGACAAGGAACCGCCAGGAAAGTCTCTGAGGTTGGCCAACCAGTTACTGGAGAGAGGTTTTCCGATTAGGAATCAGTTATTCCTGCTAAAGAATTCTGATTATCAAGGCATGTACTTCCTCATATTGACTAAAATTTTCGCTACCTTGAAATTCATTCTATTTGAACATTATGGACTGGTTCCATTTTCTTTCTGGAAATTCTTCCACTATTTCTTAATAGCTCCATTGAGGCATCTTTATGTAACATAAAACAATGACTTTAGTAGATTTCAGAAACTGTGGAAATCTACCACAATCTGGGTTTAGAGCATTTCCACCACCCCTTAAAGTTTCCTTTTGCAGTCAGTCCTGTCTTACTTCTAGCACCAAGCAAGCACTGATCCTCTTTCTGACTTTCTTGTCTGGGATTGTTAAGTACACGGAATCACACCATTTGTCATCCTTCGTGTCTGGCTTTTCCACTCATGTGACTCGTTGAGGTGTGCGGCGGTTGCAGCAAGGACCAGAGACTCATTCCTTTTTACGGCTGAGGAACATTCCGCTGCATGGATGTCACATTTTGTTGGCCCCGTTCACAAGTGGAGGACATTTGGATTGTTTTCAGTTTTTGGCTGTTAGGAATAAAGCATCTATGACCATTATGTATTTACCTTGGTGTAGACATGCATTTCAGTTTCTCTTGGGTAGATTCCTAGGAGTAGAATTGCTAGGTTGTAGGGTAAGTCTAGATCAACCTTTCAAGAAAGTTTCAAACTCTTTCCCAAAGTGTTGATACCATTTTACATTCGTGGTAGCAATGTAGAGTGTTCCAATTTCTTTACATACTCACCACTTTCTGGCAATATCTGTTTTGTTTTGTTTTGTTTTAGTGTAGCTATTCTTGAGTGTGGGTGTGTAGTGATATTTCAATGTGTGTGTGGTTTTCAAAAAATGATTAATAATGCTAAAGACTTTATTCTTTAGTACAACTTTACGTTTACAGAATAATCAGATAGTACATAGAATTTTATATTACCCTTCCCCCAGTCTTCTCTAGTATTAACATCTTGCATTAGCAGAGTATATTTGTTACAAATAATGAACAAATATTGACACATTATTATTAACTATAGTTCACAGTTTACATCATTAAAGTTCACTCTTTTTTGGGAAAGACTGGGGATTGAACCCAGTGGTATTCTACTTCCAAGCTACATCCCCAGCCCTTTTTATTTTGAAACAGGACCTCGCTAAGTTGCTGAGGGTCTCACAAAGTTGCTGAGGCTGGCCTCAAACCTGTGATCCTCCTGTCTCAGCAACACAGGGTGCACGACTGTGTCTGGCTAAGATTCACTCTTTATGTTGTATAGTTATAGGTTTTGATAAATGTGTATATTCACCACTATAGTTTCATATGTAATAGTTTTACCGCCCTAAATATCTTCTGTGCTTTAACTCTCATTCCTGTTCTCTCTCTAACCAAACTCTTGACAAACACTGATCATTTCACTATAATCTCTATAGTTTTGCCTTTTCTAAAATGTTGTAATCAAAGAGTATGCAATCTTTTCATACTGGCTTCTTCCAGTTAACAATATGCATTTAAGTTTCCTTCACGTCTTTCAGTGGCTTGATAGCTCATTTCTTTTAAATCTCAGAATAATGTTCTTTTGTGGCTATACCAGGTTATCCATTCACCATTAAAGGATACCTTGGTTATTACTAGCTCTCGCCAGTTATGAATAAAGCTGCTATAAACATATAAAACATGCAAGTTTTTATGTTGGTATAAGTTTTCAGCTCTTCTGATAAAATACCTAGGAGCAGAACTGCTGGTAAGACTATACTTAGCTTTGTAAGAAACTGCCCAACTGTCTTCAAGAGTGGATGTACCATTTTGCGTTCCCACTAGAATGAATGAGCATCCCTGTTGCTCTCCACCCTGTGGGCTTTTGCCATTGTCCTGTCATTTCCTACCCTTCCCCTTCCCCTTTCATTCTCCCCTCCCCTCTCCTCTCTTCATTTTCTCTTTCCTCCTCCTCCTTCTCATCTTCCTCCTCCTCATCTTCCTCCTCCTCCTTTTTCTTTCCCTCCCTTCCTCCCTCCCTCTCTCTCCTTGTCTCTCAACTCTTTTGCTGAGGATTGAATTCAGAGCCTTTCACATGCCGGGCATGCACTCTACCATTGAACTCTACCCCCAGCCCCCCACTCATAAATTTTAGATTAGGTTTGTCATAGCCACAAAATTACTTGCTGAGATTTCAATTGAATCTTCATGAATGTATCAATCAAGAAAGGGGCGAGCTTACATCATAACAATTCTTCCTATTTGTGAACATGGAATATCTCTCCATTTAATAGTCTGATTTATTTCCCCTTTTTGGCGGTTTTCCTCATATAGATCTTCTACACGTTTTATTAGATTCATCGCCAAGTATTTCTTTCTTTTGCTGTTATATAAATAGAATTGTGTTGTAAATTTCAAATTCTAGTTGTTTGTAGCTGATATATATGAAAGCAATTGACCTGTGTATGTTAGTCTTACATCAGATGACCTTGCAATAATTCCAGGAGTTTTCATCAATTACTTTGGGTTTTCTACATAAGCAATCATATCGCTTAGCAACAAAGACGGTTTTATTTCTTCCTTTCCAATCTGTATGCCTGTTATTTCATTATGTATCAGCTAGGATTTCTAGTATACTGTTGAATAGGAATGGTGAGAGAAGATATCCTTGCCTTGTTCTGTATTTTAGGGGGAAAACATCCAGTTTCTAACCATTAAGTATAATATTTGTTTAGCTCTTTGTGCATGTCTCTATCACATGTCTTTGACTGGTTTTGGTGTTGGGGTAATATTGGCTTTACAGAAGTTAGAGATTTGGTATACTTTCTTATTTAATACTTGGTAGACTTCATTACTAAAGCTGCCTAGGACTAATGTTGCTAATCAACTTATTAATTGTTGATTCAAATTCTTTAATAGTCCCATTTAGGCGATCTGTTTCTTCTTATATCACTTTGGCAGACTATGCCTTTCAAGGAACTGACCATTTTCATCTAGGTTATCAAATTTTGGGGAATAGAATTGTTCGAAAATATTCCCTTATTTTCTTTTGAATGTTTATGGAACCAGTAGTAATGTGCTCTCTTTATTTCTTGGATGCGTAATCTGTGCCTTCTCTCAGTGTTGCATGGTTACCCTTGCTAGAGGCTAATCAAGGCTAACCAGTTTTCTTGATGTCCCCCCCCCCCAAGAAACTGTTTTTGGTTTCATTGATTTCTGTCTACTGCTTCCAATTTTCTGTTTCATTGAAACTCTAGCTTTGTGTGTGTGTGTGTGTGTGTGTGTGTGTGTGTGTGTGTGTGATGTGTGTGAGGGGGGGTACTGGGAATTGAACCCAGGAGCATTCTATTTTCGAGTTACACACTCAGTCTTATACACACACACACATACACACACACACACACACACACATATATATAAAACATATACACACATACACACATATATATGTACATGTGCATATGTGTATATATATGTATATATAATTTTGAAATATAAGTTTTGAATAATTTTGGAATTTTGCTAAGTTGCTGAGGGTCTCGCTAAGTGCTAAGTTGCTGAGGCTGGCCTTGAACCTGCAATCCTCCTGTCTCAGCTTCCCAAGTATTAGAATTATAGGCATGCACCACCATGTTGGCTTAGCTTTCCTTTCTTCCTTTCTTGCTTTCTTGCCTGCCTGTCTGCCTGCCTGCCTGCCTGCCTGCCTGCCTCTCTCTCTCTCTCTCTCTCTTTCTCTTTCTTTCTTTCTTTCTTTCTTTCTTTCTTTCTTTCTTTTTGCTTTAGACTGATGTTGCTTTTCTTTCTCTAGTTACTTAAGTTGGACATTTAAGTTGCTAATCATAGATTGCTCTTCTTTTCTAATACATGCATTTGAATCTTTTAGTTTCCCTTTAACTACTGCTTTCATTTCACCCAAAACAATTGTTGCTTTATCTTCATTTTGATTTAGTTCAAAACATTTGTCAATTTCTCTTGAGATTTCTTCTTTGACCCATGTGTTACTTTAAGTATATTATTTAATCTTCAAATATTTTGTGAATTTCCATCTATGTTTCATTTACCAATTTTTAAATTAATTTTGTGGTGCTGGAAACCAAACCCAGGGACTACCACTGAGCTACCTCCCTAAAATCAATTTATTGATTTTAAATTTAGTTTCATTGTCCTCTGACAGCATATTTTATATGATTTCTATTCCTTCAAATTTTTAGGTGTGTTTTATCACCTAAAATGTGGTCATCTTGGTGTATGTTCTTGAGAATATGTATTCTACTATTACATAAAGTATTCCATAAATGCTAATTTATATTGATGGTGCTGTTCAGTTCAACTATAGCCTAGCTCATTTTCTACCTGCTGGGTCTGTCAATTATTGAGACAGGTATAATGAAGTCTCCAATTATACTAGTGGATTTGTCTGTTTTCCCTGCAATTTTAATCTTGCCTCAGCTAATTTTACACTGTTAGGTGCATGCATGTTAAGTACTGTTATATCTTCTTGGAGAATCGCCCTTCTATCATTTTGTAATGCACTCTTTCATCTTGATAATCTTTCTCTGAAGTTTGCTTTTTTAAAAATTCTTCATCTTTACTTTTCATCTGCCTGTGCTTTATATATATATATATATATATATTTTTTTTTTTTTTTTTTGCGGTACCGGGGAATGAACGCAGTGGCGTTCTACCTCTGCGCTACACCCCCGGCCCTATTTTTTATGCTTTATTTTTGAAACCTGGTCTCATGAAGTTGTGGAGGGCCTCACTAGGTAGAGAGAGAGAGAGAGAGAGAGAGAGAGAGAGAGAGGAAAGAGAGCTGAGGTTGGCCACGAACCCGGATCCTCCGGTCTCCGCCTCCCAAAGTACTGGGATTACGAGCGTGCGCCACCACACCCTTCCTGTGCTTTATATTTAAAATGAGTTTCATATAGATAACATGTATTTTGGTTTTGTTTTTATTTAATGATCTCTGGTTTTTAGTGGTTATTTTAGACCATTCACATTTTAAATAATTATCTATATATATTTGTTGTACTTTTTCTATGTTTTTAATTTTTATTTTCCCTTTTTCTGCCTTCTGTAGTTTTAATTGAGCAATTTCTGCTATTACATTTTCTCTCCTCTCTTAGGATACCAATTATACTTTTTCTTAGCAATTTTTTACTGTTTTCCCTGGAGTATAATAATAATCTAAGTTCACTTTCATATAATACTATATCTTTTTAAAAATACTTTTATTGGTGCATTGTAATTATCCATCTTAATGAGGTATAGAGTTAGGAGTATACATGCACACAACACTTGGTGTGTTTTCCTCCAGATTTCATCCCCCTTCCTCCCCTTCCTCGTACATATCATTGAGATTGGTAATGATAATTTCATATATATATATATAGCATTATTTAAACTGTTACCTTCATTACAGTTAATGTAAGTACCAGGTACCATATAAAAGAGTATTCCCAATTCCTCCCTTGCATCCTTTATATCATTGCTGTGATTCACTGCACTTAGCCCTAAGCTTTAGTTACCAAATACATTGTTGCTATTATTATTTGGACAGTTATCTGTTAGGTCAATTAAAAATAGGCAAAACAAAAGGTTTTACTTTACCTTCATTTATTCCTTTTCTAATGCTCTATGTAGAGTCAAGTTTCTCATCTAAATATTTTTCCTTCTCTCCAAACAAAATTCTTTTAATATTTCTTGCAGGTCTATTGGCCACAAATTCTTTATTTCTCCTTGACTTTTGAAGGATAATTTCACTGAATATGTAATTCTAGGTGGCTGGATTTTTTTCTTCAACTCTTTAAATACTTCACACCAATCTTTTCTTGCTTACATGATTTCTGCATATAAAAATTTTCTGAATGTAGAAAGTCCGATGTAATTCTTATCCTTATTCCTCAATATATCTGATGATATTTGCCCCCTTTGACTTCTTTTAACATTTTCTGTTTCCCTTTGATGATATGCATTTTGATATATGTCTCGGTGTAATTCTTATTTAACCTTATTGGCATTCTCTGAGATTTCTGAATCTGCTTGTACAGTGTCTGTCATTAATTTTGGAAAATTCTCACTAGTGATAGATAATATTACTATCATTATTTTTGTGGCACTGGGAATTGAAATTGAACCCAGAGATGTTCTACCACTAAGCTACATCCCCAGTACTTGTGTGTGTGTGTGTGTGTGTGTGTGTGTGTGTGTGCTTGTGTAGTACTGGGGATTGAACCCATTCTACCTCTGAGCTACACCCCCAGCCCTATTTTATTTTTTATTTTGAAACAGAGTCTTACTAAGCTGTGAAGGGCCTCACAAAGTTGCTGAGGCTGGCCTCGAACCTGCGGTCCTCCTCCCTCAGCCTCCCAATACTGGGATTACAAGTGTGCGCCACCATGCCCGGCTATCCCCAGACCTTTTTAATTTTTATTTTGCAAAAGAGAAAAGAATTTCGCTAAGTTGTCCAGGCTGGCCTTGAATTTGTCATCCTTCTGCCTCAGGCTCCTGAGTTGCAGAGATTACAGACATGCACCTCTATGCCCAGCTCC
Organism: Glis glis; assembly: GCA_004027185.1. Lineage (NCBI taxonomy): Eukaryota > Metazoa > Chordata > Mammalia > Rodentia > Gliridae > Glis > Glis glis. The sequence goes on from PVJS01029347.1 coordinate 16,990, forward strand.
ACGACCATTATTATTTTAAATATTTCTTTTGCCCTTTTATTTCTTCTTCCTCTGAAAATCTCATTATGCATTTGTTGCCCCTTTTGCAATTGTTCCACAGTTATTGGACATTTTGTTCTTTATATTCCTGTTCTTTTTCAAACTCTTTGCTTTTCAATGTGGGATCCTTTCTCCCTGCCACCACCCCCAACTGAAAACGGAATTTTCTCGTTGATTCCTTTTTTCTGGACCTGGGGATTGAACCCAGAGCTTGTGCACACTAGGCAAGTGCTCTTCCAGTGAGCTTCTTCCCTAGCTCTCGTTGATTCTTTCTTAGCCAAGCCCAGTCTATTTATGAGAAAAGGCATTCTTTATTTCTATTATGTTATTTTATATTTTGAATACTTCTTTTTGATTATTTCTTAGAATTTTAATTTCTGTTTACATGCCCATCTGACCTTGAATATTGTCTACTTTTTCCACTGGTGCCCGTAGTATGTTAGTCATGGTTAATTTAAATTCCGATCTGATAATTCCAATATCTGTGCCATATTTGAGTATGATTCTGATGTTTGCTTCTTTCTAGCCTTTTTACATGTCTTGTAATTTTTTTGTTGGATACCATACATTAAGTATTATTATCAGTTAATAGGAACTGGGGTAAGTAGACTATTAGGGTGAGGCTTTCTGTTTATCCAGTTAGAAGGTAGGCTGTATTTGATGTTTGTTGTAGCTATAAATGTTGGATTTCAATTTCCTCTAATGTTCTTTTTTTTTTTTGGCGGTACAGGGGATTGAACCCAGGGGCGTTCTACCTCCGTGCTACACCCCCAGCCCTATTTTTTATCCTTTATTTTGAAACCGGGTCTTACAAAGTTGTGGAGGGCCTCACTAAGGAGAGAGAGAGAGAGAGAGAGAGAGAGAGAGAGAGAGAGAGAGAGACAGGGAGAGAGAGCGAGAGAGAGCTGAGGCTGGCCGTGAACCCGGATCCTCCGGTCTCCACCTCCCAAAGTACTGGGATTACAAGCGTGCGCCACCACATCTAGCTCCTCTAATGTTCTTGTTTTTGTTTTCCCTGTTGTCCTTGGGTTTCCCTAAACATTCCTTCTTAAATGGAGTCCATGCCATGCAGCTCTCTCAATTGGAACCCACTCTCATTACATTAGAGCTTGGTGACATGGCAATAGCATTGGGTAGCAGGAATACTGTATAATCTTATGACTAAATTTCAGGAGTTGTTTTTTAGTGGGTCTGAGTCCTTTAAAAGAGCTTCTTAGTCCTTTTTTTTCCTCTGATGAGACAGAAAGGACAGAGAGAGTTTGGAACTGAAATGTTCCTTAAAGACCTATGTGTTAAAGGCTTGGCCTCTAGCTTGGGGCTATCAGGAGGTGATGGAGGCTAGTGGGAGAATGTTAAGTCATGGGGGGTGTACCCTTGGAGGGGATATTTGGACCCACACCTCTCTTCTCTCTCTCCTGCTTCTTGGCTGCTCTGAGGTGAGCACGGCGTGCTCTACCATGTGCCCTCTGCTTCACCACACAAGCGCAAAGCAGCAGGGCCCACTGACCATGGACGGACACATCCAAAACTGATCCAAAATAAAACTTCCTTCCTTTTAAGCTGTTTATCTCAGGCATTTTGTCACAGTAATGGAAAGCTGACAAACACGGGGCTCCTGCTGTCTAATTACTATTCTCCTCGTGCAGGTAAGAGTCTGATAAAATAATTTCTCTTGAGGGCAGGTATTTGTTATGGAGGACAGGATGCTCTGGTGACACTCCATAATGGTTACTTTTCCCCTCAGTGTACTTCCACATGGTCATTTTTCTCATCTCCCTGCTAGAAGCAAGAGTTTCCTCCTATCCTCACCATGCAAACCTAGTGGGACTCCTAGAGGTAAAACTCATGAAAATATGGGAGTCTCCCTAACACTAGGTTTCTAGACTTTTTTTTTAAGTCTCTCCATCCAGTCCTTATTCAGCCTCTAGCAATTAGTTAATTACCATTTATGTGTTCCTCCCAGTTCCCATTTCTGGTGGCTTTTGTTCTTGGTCAGTTGCGATTCTCTGAATTCACCTGTCTCTCCAGCGTGGGGAATGGTGGTTTGCCCTGTTTGCTCATTCTCCGATGAATCTAAGGAGAGTTACTTATTTTCAGTATGTCCAACTTTTCTCTTATGAAAGTGGAAGTGATAACTTCTGAACATGTTACATATTGAAGCAGAAAACTGTCCTTTTTTTAAAAAAATACACTTTTTTTTGGTACATTGTATTAATACATTTTGGTGAGGTTCAAAGTCATCCAAACAAACATGGACACAAGTCCTGGTGTGATTCCCTTCAGGTGCAACACTGCTACCCACCCCTCCGATACACAACTTTGAGACTGGCAGGGATACCTTCATACATGGGCGCAGAATAATTTGAACTGTTTCTTTTATCAGTTCTTCCTTTCCTCATCCCATTATCTCCCCCGGTCCCTTCAACTATCTTACTGGTCACTCTCCTCCATTATCTAAAGTCCCTTTTGTTTCCTATTTTCTCTCTAGCTTCAGCATCTGAGAGAACACATTTGACCCCTGACTTTCTGTGACTGGCTGATCTCACTTACCATGATATTCTCTAGTTCCATCCATTTTCCTGCAAATGATTTAATTTTGTTCTTTTTTATGGCTGAATAAAATTCCATTGTGAATATATACCACATTTTTGTTATCCATTCATCTGTTGATGGACACCTAGGTTGGTTCCATAATTCAGCTATTGTGAATTGTGTTGCTATAACCATGGATATGCATGTATTACTATAGCATTCTGACTTTAATTCTTTTGGAAAGACACCAAAGTAACTTTCCTGTCTTAATCTGTGGAATCTATCTTCCTGGCATGGTTCCTAGTACTGTCTATGATCTGACTTTTCAGTTCTTCCTTTTATTTTAAAGCTAAGGATTTGTCCATGGGTCTGTGTATGTTAGTGATTAGCCAGTGATGGGTCAGAAAACTTGCATAAACACTAGGTTTCTCTTCCATCCGTTGATCCATGCATGTGTTGGGGAGCAAGTCAATGTTTGTGTTGTTTTCAAGTCTGTCTTGGCTTTTACTCTTATTATGACCCTGTTCAGTCTTCTCTGAGCATTAATGTAGTCATCCAGTCAGCTGGGGTTGTATGGAAAACTTATCAATGATCTCCTTGTTAAATTTCTGGTCCATTCACTGCATTCAATGGGTTTTCTACCTTCCTTTTCAGTCCAGTTATCCCCTGAATCCTTGGACCCTACCTGCTGACAGAAATCTGCTGGTTTTCTTGGCTAGCTAAGCCATGGGAATACTACCACGCTGACTGAACTGTGCAGAGGGGACAAGAAACATCAAAGGTAAGGAAACTAGACACCTCCACTGTACACCTTCTCTTAGAACCCAAGGAGTGAGAGTTGGAAACAAGGCTATTTAACTACTGGCTCCATAAGCATAAGGGCCTGGGGCATCAAAATTTATAAGAGCCTAATAGAATGTTGGGATCCTAGAAGGAAGTTACTGATTAAAAATCTAGAACTATAAAATTGATATTAATAAATATTTAATCAAACTTTTGCAAAATGAAACATGTTTACAAATCATCTGCAACTCAGTTCAACTCATAATTTTATGCATATCTCCTTTAATGTGGGATACAGGGTATTTGACATAATGTGGGTGCAAGTAGGGTTTCCAATAAAAAAGAAAGCAGCGAGGAGATGCCTTAAAGCAGTCCTGTTGGTAGCTAGAAGCTCTCCCTCTAGCCTTCCCAGCAGTCCTGAATCATACCGCACACCTCCTCGACTCTCAAATGTTGCTGGCCCCTTTGGGTTCAACCCACATCTCTCCCAGGCCAGCCTGTGCTATGACCAAGTCTGAGGATGAAAGATGTTCCTTAGACCCAAGGCAAAAGCCACTCAAAAGAACAGTATTTTCAAGGAAGGGAGGAAGGAAGTCAGTGCTCCTTAAAGGCAATGACTGGTTTGAAAAAAGAGGAAAAATACATGCTTAATCTTTTGATCTATCAAATGAAAGGCACATTCTCAAGTGAATAAATGCAATACACAGGGGTTTAATTACTGAGCTTGGGGAGCGAAAATAAAACACACAAATAAGATGTTTATTCTGTGTGGAGGTATATAATATATGCAGGACACAGTCATGAAGATTTGAAGTGGGTTATGTCTAAGGTTATCTTGACCATTCCCTGGAGCCAGGCTGTGGTCATCATCCCTTTGGATTCTAGGCTCCTCTACCTTTTTTAATTGCCAGCACAGGTTACGGCTCTTTTGTCACTTTTTAAAGTCAGAAATTCTCCATGGAAGGGGAGGGTGTCATTTAAAGTGTTTGGTGGGGGGGGGGGGATGCATGTATTGTCTTCTGTCTCCTTTTTAAAGAAGAGGTTTTTCTAACCTTCTAGAGGCCCAAATGGAGAAAAAAGCAACCCCTCTTCACTGTCCCCTGAAAAATCCACCTGTCCAAATTCTTAGAGCTACTGAGCAGAGGTGTAAGGGGGCTGGTAACCCCAACCCAGTATCTTTGGCAGATTGTAAAAGGGCTGCTACTATAAAAGCAATCTTGTAGAGTTGTATAGGGCTTCCAAAAGTTACTAGGTAGCCGGGCGTGGTGGCGCACGCTTGTAATCCCAGTACTTTGGGAGGCAGCGGAGACTAGAGGATCTGGGTTTGCAGCCAGCCTCAGCTCTCTCTCTCTTTCTCCCTGTCTCTCTCTCTCTCTCTCTCTCTCTCTCTCCTTAGTGAGGCCCTCCGCAACTTCGTGAGACCCGGTTTCAAAATAAAGTATAAAAAAATAGGGCCGGGGGCGTAGCGTGGAGGTAGAACGCCCCTGCGTTCAATCCCTGGTACCGCAAAAAAAAAAAATAATAATAAATAAATAAATAAATAAATAAATAAATAAAAAATAAAAAAAGTAAAAAGCTTAATTGTTGGTATTTTAGGGTTGTCAGTGGTCCCAATGTTATCAACATCAAAAGGTTGCATCACATATTTCTTTCAAGAACAAAATGTAATCTCAGCAACTTGGGCAGAAGGATCACAAGTTCGAGGCCAGTCTCGGCAACTTAACAAGATCCTGTCTCCAAAAAATATATATATATATATAAAATGGGCTGAGGGTGTAGTTCAGTGGTAGTGCATCCCTGGGTTTGATCTCCAGTACCACCAAGAAATGAAAAAATAAAGAGCAAAATGGAATTCAGAATGAGATTCCCAAAATACAGTGCATGAAGTCTTTTACGGGTGCTGAAGAAAGACCACAAATAGGGCCCCAAGCTTCTAGGGTTCCAAGGCCAAAGGGAGCCACAGTCTGACACAGGAGGCAGCAAGCCTTGTCTTTAAGGGCTGATAGTTGATAATTAGGCTTGGTGGACCACATATATCCCTGTTACATCTCCCCTTTTGTCTGTACTTTAGTTTCTGTTTATTCACAGCCCTTTAGAATTCTTAGCTAGCCGGGCGTGGTGGCGCACGCTTGTAATCCCAGTACTTGGGAGGCTGAGACAGGAGGATCCGGGTTCGCGGCCAGCCTCAGCTACTTAGTGAGGTCCTCCGCAACTTAGTGAGACCCTGTTTCAAAATAAAGAATAAAAAATAGGGCTGGGGGTAGAGTTCGGAGGTAGAATGCCCCGGAGTTCAATCCCCAGTACTGAAAAAATACCTAAAATTCTTAGCTTATAGAATATACACAAGCAAGCAAGCTATGGGCCAGATTTGATTATGGTTTGCTGACCTCTGTTGAATAGATGTGCGCTGTCAATAAGGTAAAAAGAAGTTGCTGAGGATGAGATGCAAGAGTCCTAGATGCTAAAGTCATAGAGAAATGTGTTTAGTAAATCTCCATTGAGTGGACAGGGCACAGCGGCAGCCACATATTTTAATGGTCATCCAAGGGAAGGATTGAGGTCTTCTCTTGAGAGCTGATGAAGTAGACAAGGATGTCGCCGATTCCAAAAATGTATCAGGCCCACTTGAGGTGAGAGGCGAGTCATTCTCGCACTCTGAGCCTCTGTTTTCTCCTCTTCTCTAAGATGGGGATAATAGTAAGTGTCCTGCTCACCTTTCAGGGTAATTGCCAGGATCAAATGAAATTCTATATGTGAAATTGCCTTGTCGACGAGTCTAACGAACGTTGAAGTGTTAGTTACTATTTATCAGCTCAGGCATAGGCAGCTGCAGAGGAGCTGGCCCGTGGTAACCACTGTCAAAGAGACAGTGTACGTTCCTGTTCTGGGGATCCCAAGCTAATGAGAGGAGAGAAGCCAAGGAGAGGAGCACTTTGATTCGCATGGATAGGACATGTGCATGCATGAGCCCTGACTTCCAGGAGCTCATGGCAGGCGAGGCTGGAATGGCACCAAAGTAGCAAGACTAAACATGCTGTGACAGGTACTAAAGTGACCCCCAGAGACGTGCCTGGCAACTTGGCTACCCGAGTGTTTCTTTGCCCAAGCCCTTGGAGGTTGCAGTTGGATGTATTAACACCTTTTTTTAATTCAACACTTACTATTTGCCAGGTGTTGCCATAGGTTCTTTAAACACATCATCTTACTGCATCTTTGCAACCGTCCTAGGAAGTAGGGCTTGGTATCTCCATTACTGGCTTCTGTCCATGAAGACACTTCAGCTGGGATCATCAGGGAAATATCATCTGGTTGCGCAATGGAAGAATTAGGATTCTGTAAGATTCAGAAGCAGGTGGCCGGGTGTGGTGGCGCACGCTTGTAATCCCAGTACTTTGGGAGGCGGAGACCGGAGGATCTGGGTTCGTGGCCAGCCTCAGCGCTCGCTCTCTCTCTCTCTCTCCCTCTCTCTTTCTCTCTCCCTCTCTCTTTCTCTCTCTTTCTCTCTCTCTCTCTCTCTCTCTCTCTCTCTCTCTCTCCTTAGTGAGGCCCTCTGCAACTTCGTGAGACCCGGTTTCAAAATAAAGTATAAAAAATAGGGCCGGGGGTGTAGCGCAGAGGTGGAACGCCCCTGGGTTCAATCCCCGGTACTGCAAAAAAAAAAAAAAAAAAAAAAAAAAAGAAGCAGGTGAGGCTAGCCTAGTGGGCTTCCTGGATAAAGCATTTTTTATTTTTTGAAGCATAGTTTTAAGAGAAGAGCACAGGCAACTGTGAAGCTTTTAGCAGTAGGATCTAGCAAGGGAACTGTCAGGTGCACTCCCAAATTCCCTAGGTCCTTTCTGCCACCTGTCTTGGCTTTTGTAATCCCTTTATAAGGGAGAGTTAGGCAGGTAGCTTGCAGAGGCTAAATTAAATTTGTACACTGTATTTAATTTCCTAGAAACTATGGGGGGGGGCTCGGTTCTACCTATCTCTACCCCCAGATTATTGTAGGACCTAGGGACGTTCCCTGCACTTGCTTGCACTCAGTTTTTGCCTCTGGGAATTGGGAATTTTTATGCTCCCTTAGGACCTTTCCACGTGTGAAATATACTAGATTACAGTATCCTCAAAGGCAGGTGCTGCTGCTAATGGTGGTGGACTCATACTTTTTGAGGAGGGTAGAACACCAGGCATGGGATCCTGGGCCCACAGGGGAAAAATGAGGTGTCCTGTGAGTTTTCTGAACAACTGAAGATTACCTTTTTATTTTATTTATTTTATCTTTATTTTTTGTAACGTGCTTTTATTGGTGCATTGGAGTCTTACATTGCAATGAGTATCTATTTGATGTTAACATACATGCACACAGCTCTTAGTGCCCCCCCTGTGTCCCCCCACCCGTATGAAGTACCAAGAATGATGTTGGTATATTTTCACATGTACATATTGTTTATGATAGTAATTCCATTAATTCACTTCTTTCTTGCCCTCCCCCTTCCCTTGTACCACTTCCCTTGTT
>PVJS01029348.1:0-24839 GCA_004027185.1 Glis glis
GAAGCCAGGCCTCCACTGGGGAGAGTCAGGGAAGCCACGCCTCCATTAGGGAGAGTCAGAGAAGCCAGGCCTCCACTGGGGAGAGTCAGGGAAGCCACGCCTCCATTAGGGAGAGTCAGAGAAGCCAGGCCTCCACAGGGGAGAGTCAGGGAAGCCACGCCTCCACAGGGGAGAGTCAGGGAAGCCACGCCTCCACTGGGGAGAGTCAGAAACCACACCTCCTTTGGGAACAGGGGAACTGTTTCTCCTTTGGGGACAGTCAGGGAAGCTGTGCCTCATCTTGGGAACAACCAGGAAAGCAGTGACTCTTTTGTGGCACGCCGGGAGGGAGCAGGGGCCAAAGCAAGAGGCCAGGTGTGCTCCTCTAGCAGGAGGTCCCCACAAAAAGAAGGCATGAAGAATATCCTGGGGTCTTTCTTTTCAACAGGCCTGCGGTTGGTCCCTGGGTGGAGGAAATCGACAGCTGGATGTTTCCTCTGTCAGCCCTGCTCTAGCTTTCCTGGGGTGGATGCCAATAGCTGGGTTGGCCTGCAGCACCCCAGACGCACCTGTGTGGGATCTACTCAGTTGTTCACGACACCCCTGTTTGCTCCAGGAGGTTACTGCACCATGGCTGAGCCTTCCTTTCCTGCTCTTTTCTCCCACCCTGGTTCAACTCAGCCAGGTAGGCTCCCGTAGATGTTCAATGCCATGCAGTGGACTGAAGGACCAACTTAAAATACTGCCATCGCACACCACCAGCAAGCCAGAAATGCTCCAGACCGGACCATCGTGGATTCCCATAAATTAACACATTTTCAAAGAGTAGGCAGAAACCCAAAATGGTCTTCCCTGAATTCGATTCCTCTTAGCTGTGGCCAGAAACGTCTTCACTGCGACTCCTGCTAGCAGCTGCTGCTCAGCCTGTGTCTGCTACGCTGTACTTTTTCAAGATCTCAGAGGTCCAACCGACTCAAGGTAATGTCAGTCCCTCATAACTTCACTTTCTAAAGAATCCCAGAGAGCCAGTAGAACACACATGCGCCAGCTCCACTCCCAACAAGGAAGGAAAAGAAAGGAGGAAGGGAGGGAAGAAGGGAGGAGGAATTTGACATGAGTCTCACCAGGGGACGTTCAGCCTGACTGCTCTTCTCCTTCCAGCCAGAGGCTCCCATGGCTCCTTGTCCCTCCCGTGGCTCCTTTCCCATGGCTCCTTGACTCTCAAGGCCACGTGGTATAGCTCCCAGGATTGTCCTGGCGGGGGCGTCTGCTCTCCCACCCTTGGCCTAAAATGGAATACTGAGCTTCAACAGCTGTGAGAGTGAAGATTAACCAAGAAATCCTTAAGGCATGGAAGTCTCAGTAGTAACCCCTCAAATCACAGGAATTGGGAATGTCTGGGATGCTCAAGCTAGAAAATGAACATCTTTAATGCATTCTGTATCAAATTCCATCATCTACAAACATGAAAATAAAAAATAGAATGCATACCATTTTATATACATAAGAAGGTGCCCAGGATTAGAAGTGTTTGATCAAAGTTCGAGCCCTTCTGCAGCAAAAATTGTTAAACCAAAAGAGAGCCATGTGCACCTCTCTCTCGCAGAGGCAAGACTTGGGTCCTAAAGGGGATATGCAGATGGCCTGGGTGCCAGGGCCCTGTGCACCTTGCTGGTCGCACCTTGTGGCTTGGACGTTTGCTCAGTCTCCTGTAGGGTGTTGCTGCTGTTCTCTGTGGCAGAGCAGTGCTTCCACAGGTAGCAGAGGCAGATTCTTTTCTTTTCTTTCTTTTATTTTTTGTACTGGGAATTGAACCCAGGAACATTCTTCACCCCAGGCCCTTTTTATTTTTTACTTTGAAACAGGGTCTCACTAAGTTTCCAAGGGTCTCATTAAGTTGCTGAGGCTAGCTTCCAACCTTCAATCCTCCTGTCTCAGTCTCCCAAGTATTGGGATTACAGGCATGTGCCACTGTGCCCCGAAGTTTTAGGATTTTTTTTTGTGGTACTAGGGATTGAACCCATGAACATTCTACCTCTGATCTATACCCCCCAGCCCTACTTTATTTTTATTTTGAAACAGGGTCTCACTAAATTGCAGAGGGCCTTATTAAGTTGCTGAGGCTGTTCTCGAACCTGCAATCCTCCTGTCTCAGCCTCCCAAGAACTGGGATTATAGGCATGAGCCACTATGCCTGGCTTAAGTTTTAGGATATTAAGATGAATGTTTTCAGTTGGGTGTGGTGGTGCATACCTGTAATCCTAGTACTTGGGGAGGCTGAGACAGGAGACACACAGGTTTGAGGCCATCCTTAGCAACTTAGTGAGGTCCCTCAGTTAGTGAGACCCTGTTTCAAAATAAAAAAATAAAATAAGGCCGCAGGTGTAGCTTAGAGGTAGAATGCTTCTGGGTTTAACCTCCAGTACCAAAATAAACAAATAAAATGAACATTTTCTCTTTGGTTGAATATCCAAAAATTTATTTCTCTTCCTGTAAATATTTAGCACATTCTTTGACTCAGCTGTGGTAAACGTTTAATCAGAATTGAAAATGAGGATAAAAATCATCTTGTTGAATTAAAACAAAGGACTTCTTTCAGAAAGTGGTATTAAAAGTGGGGGTCTGGCCAGCTCACTGCTGGTGAGAGCCAGGGAAATGCAGAGGCCTGATGAGCCTGGGCCTCAACTTGGGGCTCCTGGAGTGTGCTTTCCATTGAAATGTTGTGGGATGAATCATGTCCCCAAATTCACATGTTGACTTCCAATCCCAGCACTTCAAAAATGTGACTATATTTGGAGGTAAGGTCTTTGAAGAAGTAATTAAGGTAGAATGAGATCATTGGGGTGGGCCCTAGTATACTGTGATTGATGTCCTTATAAGAAGAGGAGATTAGACCTGACCATGGTGGCGAAGGTCTGTAATCCCAGTACTTGGGAGGCTGAGACAGGAGGATCGCAGGTTGGAGGACAACCTCAGCAACTTAGTGAGACTTTCAGCAACTTACCGAGACCCCATTTCAAAATAAAAGGGCTGGGTGTTGTAGCTAAGAGATAGAATATCCCTGGGTTCAATCCTCAGTACCAAAAATGCGTGTCCATGTGCTTGCACGGGCATGTGCGCGCGCGCGCACACACACACACACACACACACACACACACAATGATTTTTCAAAAACACCATAATTTAAAAAAATACGCCATGTATACATTCCACTTAATCAGAGAATGAAACAATTATACATTTGGAAGGACAACCGTACAATGTATTGAAGCAAAATGCTCTCTACAGAGAAAGCATTTTAAGAATCTTAGTGAAATATTTACCAAAATAAAGCCAATCGGTCTTCATAAACTGGGTTGCAAATTTTCTTTGCTCAAAATCTGCAATTGATTCTGACACAGATAATTTTATATGAGTTTTAAATATTTGCTTGAAAGATTATTTTAGCTTCCAGACTAGATTGTAATCAGAACGGGCTGGAATGCTGGGAAGTTCTTGGAATGTAAGGGAACAGTGGTCTCTCAGGTTGCCAGCTGATGTGCCCACGTGGGGGCAATACCATCAGTCCTCTCAGGGAACTTCTTGACTCAAAAAGCCCAAGCCAGGTGCAGTGGCACACACCTGTATTCCCAGCTGCTCAACAGGCTGAGGCAGGAAGATCACAGTTTTGAGGCCAGCCTGGGCAACTTAGTGAGACTCTGTCTCCAGATATAAAAGAAAAAGGGCCAGGAATGAAGATCAGTGGTAGAGCACTCCTGGCTCAATCCCCAGTATTGCCAAAACAAACAAGCAAACAAGCAAACAAACAAACACCCTTAGCTTTTATAGGTCATTAATTGTTTGAATATCTTTAGTGAATGACAAAAAGCCTAACTTTTTTAAAAGGCATTTAACAGTAATGCACTAAAAGCTTCTTTGAACGTACATGCATCTGCAAATGTCAGAAACTTTTAAAAGATTTTGTGTATATTGATTTTAAAACAAATTTTTGCAGTGTTTTGTTTGCTTGCTTCTGAACAAGTAAAAACCCAAACCTGTCATAGCTGGCAGCGATCATGACAAAAAGATTTCAGTTGATCTGCATTTCAGCCAAAGGATGTGAGCTGAACTTACGATTCTAATTCTTGCCAGGTGTCATTTCCGACTTCTTGTTGTGTAATTAAAAAAAGGCCACTGGACAGATGGAACCAATGTTAAACCACAGAAGAGCTAACTACATTTGAGTCGTCTGAGCTCTTAATCTGTTCTCAGGGTCCATGAGTGTTTATTACACTATCTTCTACCTGGCACGCCTGAAAGAGCTCATCATAACAAAAATCAAATAACACATCTTCAAGCATTTACTTATTCCCTTCTTTTTTATACACTTTTTATTGGTGCCTTGTAATTATACATCACAGTGAGGTTCAAAGTCATGTAAACACACACGCACACAGGTCTTGTTCCCTTCAGGCCCCCCGCTCCCCACCCCTGCCGTACACAGTAGTGAGGTTGGCTGTGATACCTTCATAGGTAGGCATAGCAGAATGTGAGCTGTTTATTTCATCAGATCTTTCTTATTTCCCCACCTCCTTCTCCTGATTCCCTTCCACTATTCTACTCATCTCACTCCTCAGTTATCTAAAGTCCCCTCTGTTTCCTATTTTCTCTCTAGCTCCCACATAGGAGAGAAAACATTTGAACCTTGGCTTTCTGAGACTGGCTGATCTCAGTTTGTATAACATTCTCTAGTTCTGTCCATTTTCCTGCAAATGATATAATTTTGTTGTTCTTTATGGCTGAGTAAAATTCCATTGTGTGTATAGATCATGTTTTCATTATCCATTATCCATTCATCTGTTGACAGATACCTGGATTGGTTCTATAACCTGGCTATTGTGAGTTGGGCTACTATAAATGTGTGTATATGTGTATCACTATACTATTCTAACTTTAATTCTTTTGGAAAGATACTGAGGAGTGGTATGGATGGGTCATATGGTAGTTTCATTCCTTGTATTTTGAGGAACCTTCATACTGACCTCCATAGTGGTTGTACTAATTTACACTCCCATCAACAGGGTGTAAGAGTTCTTATTTCCCTATATACTTGCCAGCACTTATTGTTTATATTCTTTTGGAGTGAAATCTCTGCCTTAGGAGCTGGTGGTTTGACAAGCGTGGTGGTGACCGTGGGTCTTTACAGTTTCCTCTCCAGGTATGGAACTTCTGCCTTATGAGCCGCCCTAAGTTTGGGAAGGGGTGTAAGAAGAAGCCTTCATCTCTTGGATGTATACTTTCAGAACTTAGTCTCTGTCATAGGTTGCTGGGGGCAGGGTAAGAAATTCTGGCATCCAAATTATGGAACCAACCCGTTGTCCACTAACAGATGAATGAATAAAGAAAACGTGGTATATATACACAAGGGAATATTACTTGGTCACAAAGAAGAATGAAATTATGTCATTTGCAGGAAAATGGATGAAACTAGAGAAAATTATGCTAAGTGAGACTCGGTCAGGAAGGTGGTCATGGTTCAAATGCCATAGACTTGCTATTCTCGCCAAGTCTGCATATGTTTTCTTGAATATGTGTTTCTTCACTTGTTGCTTACCTTTAGGACCATTTCCAGAGACTCTGAATGGTTGATTTTTAAATAATTTTCACCAATTCCACTGTGCAGGGGGTTCATGGAGATTCTCACATTTCTTTGCCCAAAGTGAAGAATCTATTCATATTCTCTAACTTCAGTTTTTACTAAATCTCAAGTTATTGATAGATTATAATTCATTTTAGGCAACTATTTTTCAATAAATTGTGCCCCCAGCCCCCACACTGAAAGTCACATGTCAAAACTCTAAACGCTGGCATTTTAGGAGGTGATTGTATTTATCTTGAGGTAAAATTAGCAAGTCCTAGAACTAAACTCTATTTCTTTTTTTTTTTTTTTGCGGTACCAAAAAAACCCAGGGCGTTTTACCTCCGAGCTACACCCCCGGCCCTATTTCATTTTGAAACCGAGTCTCACGAAGTTGCGGAGGGCCTCACTAAGTAGCTGAGGCTGGCTGCAGACCTGGATCCTCCGGTCTCTGCCTCCCAAGTACTGGGATTACAAGCGTGCGCCACCACGCCCGGCACTAAACTCTATTTCTGATGGTAGCCTGGTGCTGAGGTTGTAAGATCTCTCCATCTCATTTTAAACATGGTATCAGGAAATGGGCAGCCTAAGAGCGGAGGTTCCTCAGAAGACTGGGAATGCCACTCCTCGGGATCTTCCCCAAGGAACTGAAATCAGAATATTACAGTGATACATGCATATCCTTGTTTGTAGCAGCACAGTTCACAATAGCCAATTATGGAACCAGCCTAGGTGTCTGTCAACAGATGAACGGGTTACAAAACTGTGGTGTGTATATACAATGGCATGCTACTCAGCCATAAAGAAGAAAAAATTATGCCATTTGCAGGAAAATGGTTAGAAATAGAGAATATTATGCTAAGTGAGATAGGACAGTCTCAGAAAGTGAAGGGTTGTATGTTTTCTTTCATATGTGGAAGCTGGAGAGAAATAGGGAAACAAAAGAAGCTAGATGAATGAGGAGAGATTCCTCTAAATTAGAGGAAGGGAACTAAGGGAGGGAGGGAGGGAAGGAAGGGGAAAGAGACTTGATGAAAGAAACAGTTCAAATAACTATGTACATATGAGAAATTACCAACACCAATCTCAATAACATGTCGGAGGGGGGCAGGATGGGATCCAGAGAGAAATGTATCAAGTGCTGTGTGCATGTATGTTTCTCTAACTCTGAACCTCATTATGATGTCTAATTACAATGCACATATCTATCTATATATGTGTGTGTATATATATGATGTCTAATTACAATGCATGTGTGTGTGTGTGTGTGTATAATGTGCAACCTTATGAGGACATCCTTTTTTTCTTGTTACTGGGAATTGAACCCAGGGGCATTCTACCTCTGAGCTATGCCCCAGTCCTTTTTATTTTGAAAGTCTTGCTAAGTTGCTGAGGTTGGCCTGGAACCTGTGATCCTCCTGCCTCGGCCTCTCAAGTACTGGGATTGTAGGTGTGCAGCCACCATGCCAGGCAAAGGAGTGGACTTTGACCAGCAGCATTGACATAATCCACCCTCCTGCCCTAGTTTTTTATTGGAACTAACAGTCAAAGGATAGATTGATGTTAAATAGCAACATTGTGTCATTTGTCTAACACCATGGTCCTGGGGATTTCCATGTAATGTATCAAAGGATTATACTGAAAGGTGAAATTTGTGGTGAAACCACCTAATAGTGCCACTCTACTGAGTCAATGTGATATTCACACACACCCAGGAGAAAGAGTGACTGAAATCACATCACCACCTTCAGGAAAATATTCAAAGTGCTTACTTAACAGGAATGCAGCATGCAGTGTGTAGTTACCGCTGAGCCTCTGCCAAAAGGGCCAGGAGAACATAGGCTATGAATGTCCCTGTGTGCCTGAAATTGATTTTATTTACCAACCCTACCCAATCTGCTGTTGGTAGATTTAGATTTGAGGACAGATTCTGCAAAAGAAGTAGAGCATTTGCTAAAGTATGCAAATCACAAGGAAGCCCAGGTTTAAACCACGTAAAGCACTTGAGATCACATGACCCAAGGGCGGGCCATTCCACACCTTTCTTCAGGAGGAGGTGTTGAAGGAGACTGCAGATTTTGCAGGACTTCAAAAAGGAAGCTACAGGGAAAAGAGGAGCCATGTTGCCTGGTTAGTTTTCTCATGGAGCCCTACCTAACATCCTTGCTTTTTCTCTTGCTCTCTGAGCTTCTTGATTTCTCTCTCCTAATCTATCATTCTATTAATCTGTAAAAAATCAGCTATCTTTGTTTTTCTATCTCCTTCGAGATTATCCCCTGTGGAACTTATCTTGTTCCTAAAAGTCATATTTCCCTACACTAAGAGCTATGTATTCTAAAATAAATTATGTAGTTTCCCTAGTAGATTGTGTGTGTGTGTGTGTGTGTGTGTGTGTGTGTGCGCGTGCGCGCGAGTGTGTGTGTGTGTGTGTGTGTGAGTGTGTGTGTGTGTGTGTGTGTGTTACTGGGGATTTATTGAACCCAGGGACATTCTACCTCCAAGCTATAACCCCAGGACTTTTTATTTTGAAACCGGGTCTTACTAAGTTACTGAGGGTCTCACTAAGTTGCGGAGGGCCTCACTAAGTTGCTGAAGCCAACCTCGAACTTGCGATCCTTCTGTCTCAGTCTCCCAAGTACTGGGATTACAGGCATGTGCCACCATGCCAAGCTTTTCCTTTGTGTGTGTGTGTGTGTGTGTGTGTGTGTGTGTTTATTTATTTTTGTGGTGCTGGGGATTGAACCCTGAGCTACATGTCCAGCCTTATTTAAAATTTTTTTTTTATTTGGATACAGGGTCTTGCTAAGTTGCTGACAGCCTCATTAAGTTGCTGAGGCTAGCTTTGAACCTGTAATCAATCCTCCTGTCTCAGCCTCCCAAGTACTGAGATTATAGGCGCATGTTAACACACCCAGTCTCCTTAGTGTTTTAAATACCATGTTTTCCTTAACACTGTCTCATACCATCATATTGCATGTTTAATTTTTACATTAAAATTATACAAAAATTTCAATTGTTATTAGGTTGAAAGAAGACAGCATAGCATTTCAAATATAAGCAAGTAAAGCTTGAATTTAAAACCCTGGGTGGGCCGGGCATGGTGGCTCACGCTTGTAATCCCAGTACTTGGGAGGCGGAGACTGGAGGATCTGGGTTCACGGCCAGCCTCAGCTACTTAGTGAGGCCCTCCGCAACTTTGTGAGATCCGGTTTCAAAATAAAGTATTAAAAAAAATAGGGCCGGGGGTGTAGCTCGGAGGTAGACCACCCCTTGGTTCAATCCCCAGTACCGCAAAAAAAAAAAAAAAAAAAAAAAACCCTGGGTAGGCCGGGCGTGGTGGCACATGCTTGTAATCCCAGTACGTGGGAGGCTGAGATAGGGCTATTGCAGGTTCACAGTCAGCCTCAGCTACTTAGTGAGACCCTCTGCAACTTAGTGAGACCCTGTTTCAAAATAAAGAATAAAAAGTAGGACTGGGGGTTTAGCTCGGAGGTAGAATGCCCCTGGGTTCAATCCCCAGTACCACAAAAATAAATAAATAAATAAATAAATAAATAAATCCCTGGGTGGAACTATTGTATCTTCGTTAATTGTCATTTGATTTACACAGATAATATTTTGCAACAGGGCAGCAGAATGTCAGTTTTCTCTGAAGCTCTGCCATCTATTGGTTAATTCACCCAATAGGCATTTACTCTAACATTAATTAAAAACCAGCCATGACAAGGAAGTCTTTCTATTCTTAGAATAGTAAATAGGCACTTTCTTTAGAGTAATGTAACATATTTGGAAACATAGTCTCTATGATGATGCTTTAAATATAAATTTTAGTGCCAGTGATTCGGCACAGTATTATTAGACGTTGCCATGGTTTGAATGAGCCTGTTCCCCAGAGTCCATGTGCTGAAGACATCCCAGTGTGGGGATGCTGGGAGGTGGTACTTTTAAGAGGTAGGGTGTGTTGGTCAGCTTTCCATTACCATAACAAAACACTTGAGACAATCAACTTAAATAGAGGAAAGGTTTGTTTTGGCTTACAGTTTGGGGCCTGTGTGAGGGAGCACATCATGGCAGGAGCAAATGGTGGAGAAAGCTGCTCACCTCACGACTCCTAGGCAGCAAAGAGAGAGAGGAAGAGACTGGCATCTTCAGTTACCTAAAACTTCACCTTTGGCCACACCTTTTAAAGGTTCCACCATCTCCCAATAGCACCAAGCTGAGAATCAAGCCTTTAATACATGGGCCTTTGGGGGAACATCCCGGATCCAGACTATAGTCCAGGGCCGAGTGACAGGTCTTTAGGTCACTGGTGTTGCTGCCCTCAGAAGGGATTAGAGTAGTGTTTATTTACTTACTTATTTATTTATTTATTTATTTATTTTGGTGCTGGGGATTGGAACTAGGGACATTTTACTTCTGAGCTATAGCCTCAGTCCTTTTTATTTTGAAACAGAGTCTCACTAAGTTGCTGAGGTTGGCTTCAAACTGTGATCCTTCTGTCTCAGCCTTCCAAGTACTAGGATTACAGGAGTGTGCCACCAAGCCTGGCTTAAGGTAGCTTTTATGATATCCCTGAGCTCCCTAGCCAAGAATGAAAAGTGGGTTAACTTGAGATTTATTCAATTAGATGTGTGGGGTGATGACAGGGAGCAGTTAGGATAGCCTGGCGTTTAGGTTCAGTAATGGTGTGGAACGTGCTGCTAGGAACTTAGGGGGGAAGCCTGGGAGGGTATTACATTTAGGGGCTTATACATAAGAGCTGTGTTTGGGATTGCTTGAGTTTGATATGCCCATTAGTGGAGTGCAGATGTAGGTACGTGGCTGAATTTGATGTTGAAGTTTAGGGTGCATTAGACTGGAAGCAGGTATTCGGAAACTATCAGCACAAGGTGGTACTTAATGACTTTGGATTCTGTATGAAGCACAGGGTGATGGATACTGTGCTTCTGTGGTGGGCAAGTGCGATGCTGTAACAGTAGGAGGCTGGGGAGAAGGTGAGTGGTGCTCAGTCATCACAATAAATAGTAAATATGGGAGCCATTGCTGAATGTCGAGATTCTACCCGACTCCAATTAGAAGAGCAGTCATCAAGAATACAAACAATAATAAATGCTGGCACAGATGTGGGGAAGTAGGGACCCTAATACACTGTTGGTGGGTTAGCAACCACTATGGAGGTTCATCAAAAGACCAGGAATGGAGCCACCACATAAGCCAGCTACACCAGTCCTCGCTATCTTCCCCAAAGATCTAAAGTTAGAATACTGTAGTGATGCATGCATACTCATGTTTATAGCAGCATGATTCATAATAGCCAAATTATTAGCTGGGCGTGGCAGTGCACGCTTGTAATCCGGTACTTGAGAGGCTGAGGCAGGAGGATAGCAGGTTTGCAGCCAGCCTCAGCTACTTAGTGAGGCCCTCTGCAACTTAGTGAGACCCTGTTTCAAAAATAAAGAATAAAAAATAGGGCTGGAGGTGTAGCTCGGAGGTAGAATGCCCCTGGGTTCAATCCCCAGTAGTGCAATAAGCAAACAAACAAACATACCCAGCCCCTCCATCCAGAATGCCCCTGGGTTCAATCCCCAGTACCACAAACAAAGAAGTCTTCTATCCATTTTTCATCTACTGCCCATTTTTTTTATACTTATAAGCTACTCTAAGGTAACTACTTTCCTAGCCAGGTGTGGTGGCGCTTGCTTGTAATCCCAGTACTTGGGAGGCTGAGACAGGAGGATCGCAGGTTCACGGCCAGCCTCAGCTACTTAGTGAGGCCCTCTGCAACTTAGTGAGACCCTGTTTCAAAATAAAGAGTGAAAAATAGGGCTGGGGGTGTAGCTCAGAGGTATAATGCCCCTGGTTAAATCCCCAGTACTGCATAATAATAATAATAATAGCCAAATTATGGAACCAACCTAGATGCCCATCAATAGATGAATGGATAAAGAAAAAATGTGGTATATATACACACAATGAAATTCTACTCAGCCACAAAGAAAAACAAAATAATGTCATTTGTAGAAAAATGGATGGACCTGGAGAATATTATGCTGAAAACAGTCAGTTTCAGAAAGTCAAGAGTCATACATTTTCTCTCATACATGGACATTAGAGAGAAAAGAGGAAACATAAGGGACTTTAAATAATGTGGAGAGAGACCTGTGGAATAGTGGAAGGGAATTGGGGGAGGGAGGTGGGAGAGGAAAAAGAAGAACTGATGAAGGAGACAGTTCAAACAATACTGCATCCATATATGAAGGTATCACTACCAGTCTCACTGACATGTACAGGGAAGGTAGGGAGTGGAGTGGAGTGTGGAGGGAAACACACCAAGTGCTGTGTGCCTGCATGTCTGCATACTGTGAACCTCACTGTGATGTATAATTGCAGTGTGCTAATAAAAGCATATAAAAAAGAAACTATTGCTGTATTGTACCCAAGTATATAAAAAAGAAACTATTGCTGTATTGCACACCCCAAGTATATAAAAAATAAACTATTGCTGTATTGCACACAAGACAGTTGGAAAGGCGCAAAGGTTTAAGGCTGCAAAGAAATGACTCATTTTGCTTCTTTGTAACTTATTGCTTAAGTTTAATTTGTTTGTTATTTATTTCATGCAATATGAACAAAATTTTACAAATTAGAAAACAGCATCTATCAATGTTCATACCAGAAAAAAAATTGATTTTAGTTTTGATGCTGCTTAACTAAAAGAATAGTTCAAAATATATTGGGGGAAGACTCCAAAATACAAAGTAAAAGAAGAATATGTAAAATCTATGGATAAATATATAATTCTTTATTATTAATGAAAAATTTGGGTTCACTTGGAAGAATAAAGGTAGAAGGTGCCGGCCACATATCTGTAATCCCAGTACTTGCAAGGTTGAAACAGGAGAATTGCAGGTTTGAGGCCAGTGCTCAGTAACTTAGGTAGACCCTGTTTCAAAATAAAAAGGACTGGGGGTGTAGTTCAGAGGTAGAGTGCCCCTGGGTTTAATCCCCAGTACCCCCACCCACACATACATACACCAATAATGGTAGATGGGGAACGTCCCCAAAGTCTTTGCCATTGTGAAGTTGGAGGTTATTTTAAACTATTAAAATAAGCAGCTTGGCAACATAAGAGGATGAAACTTTTAAAAATGGATGGAACTAGAGAACAGCCAGTCTCAGAAAATCAAGGGTCCTGTGTTTTCTCTCATATATGGAAGCTAAAGAGAAAATAGGAAACAAGAGACTTTAGGTAAATGAGAAGAGAGAACAGTACAATAGTGGAAGGGGATGAGGGGGGTTAGATAGGGAGGGGGAAAAGGAGGATTGAGGAAGGAAACAATTTAAATAATGCTATGTCCATATATGAAGGTATTACTACCAAGCTCACTAAATGTGTGGGTAGGAAGGAGGGGGAGCGGGGTGGGGTACAGAGGGAAATACACCTCATGCTGTGTGCATTTATGAATGTATCACTTTGAATCTCATTATGATGTATAATTACAATGCACCAATAAGAGTATAAAAAGCTAAATAAAAATGATAGAGTGGACTAAAGCCATCACGATCATGGCCAGGAAAGCATCTACAAATAGATTGCCCTCCTCTAATTAGATTGGTGTTAATCATTATCCAGGCGCCACACGCCAGTTTGGAGATTGCTGGTGGGGAAGACGTTCAGCCCAGTTCCCCCACTTGAGACATTTCGGAGTAAAAAATGTGTGCAATTGAATTAGAATGCTGGGGCGGCAACTTGCTTTCTCTTCTCAGTTACAAGGAAGTTTCTGCAGCATTCTGTTGGACCTTGCATGGAGGGAGGGGTGTGATATTTAATGAGCCAGGAGTTCCAGGTTCTCAGGAGTCCAGGGGAGCGGAGACTGCTTCCTGCCCTCCAGAGTTCTCCTGGTGCTGCCTCCTCAGCCGTTCCCTGTGACACATAGTGGCTCTTGCTGAAAGAGGCCACTGCGGCCTGAAAGAGGCTCCAGGAAAGTTTCCCAAGATCTGCTGCACAGCAGGTGCAGGGGACCCGCCCAGACCGGATGCAAGAAGCCCTGAAACTGAAGGCTTGGGATATGCTTTAGGGGCTCAAGGGCGTCAATGATAAGTTGCTTGGCGTTTGCTGACTCATTCATTTAACAAATGTGATCAATGCACTACAAGTAGCCAGACCGGGCTCACTGAGGGGCAGGACATACAATAGTGAGAAGAGGTATATTCAGTTCGTCTGTAAACTATCTGGGATGAGTTTACAGATTAACAGGAGATAGACTAATTATGAAAATACCCTAGGAGTATACACCTCATTCCTTAATGCTTTCTTCCAGCACTAACTCCAGCAGAATTTCTGGGCCCTCATGATTGCTTTCAATTAGTAGAAATGTATATATATTAGGAAAAAACTACATCTGGCAGATGGAGTGCTCATAAATGGTGGATGGAAGCACTCTATCTTTCCCTTGGTGTTTCCACTTGATTCTCCAACAGTGAAGCTCGGCTGAGAGCGTGTTGGGATGGGGTGAGCCTCTTCTGCACATGTCAGCGTGGTGTTTCTCTGATGTGTTGAATCTGAGCTGTCCCATGACTGAAAGTACCAGTGATAAGCACTTAAGAGCTTTGCGGTGCTGTTCTGAGAATATATCTTTAAGTTCCTGAATAATGTGCTCCACTGTTGGAACACTTAGGGTTTTATAGTAAGTCTCTGAGGTTAGCTGAGATTCCAGGTCACCTTGCTGAGCTCTGCAGAATTACCCAGGGAATTTCATTTGAATATCGAGTTTGGTTGCCATGTTTGTGGCTTCCTCAAACCAAAACTCATGATAAACTTCAATATTTCCCATCACTCCATTGAGTGAATGTGGCACTGCTGTCAAGCTACAGGCGGCAAAGAAGACATCGGAGGCTTGTCCCTAGAGATCTCCCCAAAGGCCCTTGTAAAAGAGAAGACATTTTTAAGAACAACAACAGTAACAATGAAATCAAAATCTGCCACCCCACTACAGAGTACAAATGCTCGGCCAGCTATATGGTTACTCCATCTAATATTCATGTCGATATTTACACCATCTAAACGTAAAACAAGTGCTCGTAGCAGGACCACTACAATTTCAAAAGCATCATGCCTGCCTGTCCACTGAGAAGGTACATTTCCTTCAGTTCTTTACCTCTTTCTCCACCATTCTGAAAAAGAACAGAAATTGCATTGTCAAGTTCTAAAAGAAGTTGTGGTGATCAATGGAAAAAAGAAGAAACTTCAATTGTCCCTATCACAACAAATACCCCACCACTGGCACTGATTTTGCCAACCACATGTTTAAGGCACAGGAAGAATAAAAAAAAAGGAAATGTGTACATATACATAAATATATATGTGTGTGTGAAAAATATATTAAATATTATATATGCATATATAATTTTTGTGTGTGGTACTGAGAATTGAACCCAGGGGTATTCTACCTCTGAACTATACTGCCAGCCATTATTATTATTATTGTTGTTGTTATTATTATTGTTATTATTATTATTATTATTTGATTTTTTTTTTTTTTTTTTGTGGTACCAGGGATTGAACGCAGGGGCGTTCTACCTCCGCGCTACACTCCCGGCCCTATTTTTTTTTTTTTATACTTTATTTTGAGACCGGGTCTCACAAAGTTGCGGAGGGCCTCACTAAGTAGAGAGAGACGGAGAGAGAGAGCGAGAGCTGAGGCTGGCCGCGAACCCGGATCCTCCGGTCTCCGCCTCCCAAAGTACTGGGATTACAAGCGTGAGCCACCACGCCCGGCTATTATTTGATTTTGAAATAGGGTCTTGCTAAATTGCTGAGGCTAGCCTCTAATCCATGATCTTCCTGTCTCAGCCTTCAAAGTACTGGGATTACATGTGTGCACCACCACTCCAGGCTTCTTGTGGCTTTTTTAGTACAAAGAGATATTGGCCTATTGAACAATCTTCAAAGACAGAATGATTCCTTATTTGCTCATCATCTCTGTCCCAGGAGAAGGGAGATGGGGTATTGGGCACACCTAAACAGCCAGAGGGTTACCTGTTAAACCCTCCATATCAGTCCTTTAAAAGAAGGGGGGCTCAGGCAGGTGTGGTGGCACACACCTGTAATCCTAGTACTTGGGAGACTGAGACAGGAAGACTGCAGGTTCGATGCTAGTCTCAGCAACTTAGCAAGACCCTCAGCAACTTAGTGAGACCCTGTTTCAAAATAAAGAATAAAACATTGGGCTGGGGGTGAAGCTCAGAGGTAGAATGCCCCTAGGTCCCATCCTAGTACCACACACAAAAAAGTTTAACAGTGTTATGGGCAGAAGATAAATGCATAATCGAAAATCTTTACTGACCTCAGCCTCTTGTCACAAAATGTTCATCTCCTTGTTTGTTTTTAAAAGAATCAGAAGTTAGGTTGTCAGAGAATTGAGACATCATTAATTTTGAGGAATATCAAGGGCATTTAGCCATAGCTCTTCAAAAACCACCAAACTTATGACAATTGAATTAAAATGCAAATATTGCTATTTCTATCTGTGAAGAATGTCATGAAACCAAACTTCTTACTCATGGTATCAATAAAAAGAATTTTTCCATGTGTTAAAGTGAACGCTTTCTAAAGTTAGAAAGAGCTCACCTTTAACTAATTTCAACACACACTGTAAGTTTTTCCACTGTGATTTTGATATTCTAGTATAAGCTATCATCCCTACAATGACTTTCCTCAGGTCTTCTTAGAGATGTGGCTGAAAAGTCTAGAATAAAGATGTTGATTTGATCTGTTCATGCATAAATAAGCTTGTATGTGGCTCAGCCCCAAGTAGAAAATTACATTAATGTGGAATTATTAGATTAAATGAGTTTATGAGTTCCAGAATAATTCTCTTGATGGGCATAGAATTTCTTTTGTTTGTTCCAATATGTTTTTTAAAGTAAACTCTAACCTTCTTAATTTGTTTTGCTCTGACTTATCCATTATAAACTGTAGCCTCGGCCAGATGCATTCTGTTATAAGAACATTAGCTTCTATTATCAGTGCTAGTGTTAAAAAGGAATCGCTTAGGGAGAGAGAGAGGGAAACAATAGCATAGCAAGAAGATAACTGCAGGGTTGAAATTATTTCTCTAGGAGGATTAATAACATGTCCTTAGAAGAAGAAAATACCCCAGAGATCATCTAATCCAACCTCTTATTTTATTATTGTAGGAAGTTGAGCCAGAGAATGTAAGTGGCTTATCCAATGTTAGATGTAGGTCCAAGACTTGAATATATATTGACTGAGTTTAATTCAGTGTTCTTTATCCATCCATCCATCCATTCATCCATTCATCCCCAATAGATACCCATATCTACGTTATCATGGCTTTCTCTCTCTCTCACTCTCTCTCTTTCTCTCTGTAGTGTTTTGGAGCACAGTTTCCTGAAGTCTTCATCTTTGAGAGTATTTAAATTTGGAAGAAAGTATAAAACAATTTCCTGCAGACCATGTGATATGGGCCTTGAAATAAAGAATTTGAAATGATGTAAACATGGCTTACTAAGGCATTTAATTGTATTATTCTGAATTCATAATTTTGTGTGTGTGTGCGTGTGTGTGTGTTACTAGGGACTGAACCCAGGGTCATTCTACCTTCAAGCTACATCCGCATCCCCTTTTTACTTTTTATTTTGAAACAGGGTTTCACTAGGTTGCTGAGAGTCTCGCTAAGTTGCTGAGGCTGGCCTCAAACTTGTGATTCTCCTGTCTCAACCTCCCAAGTACTGGGATCACAGGTGTGCCCCACCACACCTGGCTCTGAATTCATAATTAAAATTATATATGAACAATTTTAACATGTCTTAGCACTTATATAAGTCATAATTAATTTACTATTTGATGTAATGTATTGCTGCTAAGTCCCCTAGCCTGCCAAAGAAATGGGGTTTCAGTGGTGAGCCTGGCCAAATAAGCTACCTACGAGGTACGTGCTTCAGAAGCGAGGCACACAGAGGTATTTGGATTATAGTAATAATGATACATTAATAAACCCCAGTTCATCTCATGTGTCTCTCCTGACCTATATAAAACTTTATGAACATATTCTTACTTTGGAAGTTGTTGAAAAAGGAATTGACAAGCCGGGCATGGTGGTGCACGCTTGTAATCCCAGTACTTGGGAGGCGGAGACGGGAGGATCCAGGTTGGGGGCCAGCCTCAGCTACTTAGTGAGGCCCTCTGCAACTTCATGAGACCCGGTTTCAAAATAAAGGATAAAAAATAGGGCCGGGGGTGTAGCTCGGTGGTAGAATGCCCCAGGGTTCAACCCCCGGTACCACAAAAAAAAAAAAGGAATTGACTTCTCAGATCTAGTTCCTAATGACAATAATAGTAATAAAATATTAATAGCCAGCGGGCCAAGCACTGTTTTAATGACAGAATAAATTACTTTAGGGGCAACAGAGCCTCTGCTCCTTCTGAAACCCTGAGTCAAAGCCAAGACATTGACAAAGGTGTGGAGAGACTGATGGGGGAGCCGTCTCGCTGGCAGGATGCGGATTGCGGATGATGCAGAACATCTGTTTCCCAGTTGTACTGGGGCAGGAGGGATGACGGATGCTGATGAATTGAGATGTAGAACACGTCACTCCCCCAAAGCTCACACACACATCATCTCCTTCCCTCCAACACAAGCTGAGGAGGGAAAGAGCTATTTGCACAGATGATACGCCTGGCACTTCACGAGCGCCCCAGCCAACCTTGAGAGGTCAACACTGTTGTGTCTTGTTTAAGAAGACAGTCATCTGCCCTGAGTCTGTCTCCGGAGGCTTCTGTCCCCGTCTCCATTCTGAACCCACCTACGGAGCTCCAGCTCTCCTTGTTCATTCTTTGTATCCCTCCTTCTTCTGACCTCTTCTCCTCTCGGTTCTCTTTTTTTCCCTTGTTTGTTTGTCCAAGCTACACACCACCAGCCCTATTTTATTTTGATTTTGAAACAGGGTCTTGCTAAGTTGTTGAAAGTCTTGCTAAGTTGCTGAGGCTGGTCTCAAACCTGTGATCCTCCTGTCTCAGCCTCCCAAGTAATTGTTGGAGAGAAGGTTCTAGAAACATCATGCCTGACACCTCCCTTTGCCTCTGTTTACTACTTAATGGTGTATCTCTGCAGATCTGTGCTGCTACTGTCAGGGGAGAAGGGTTGATTTTGAGAATGGCCTGAGGAGCTCCCAGGGGGGAGAGAGGGTGCAACTCAGGACTGGTAGGTCCTTGGCTCACATGACACGAGCCAGTCAGAGACATAGACAGAGATTTACTTAGGAGAGAAAGCGGGCTGTCTCTACAGTGAGACACACATTCAGGGGGGCATGGCACTTCTTTTATAGGAGATTTTCCTGAGGGGTGGGTAGGAGGAGGTGTGTGAGGACGACATCAGTCCGTAGTCACAGGATGATCCAGGTGTCTTGGTCATCTCTAGGGTCCTGATAGGGCTTCACTTTCTTATCAGTAGGTCTCCCTTTTGTTTATTCACATGTGGGATGGCTAGCAGTGCTCTGGGTAAGTCGTCAAGGATTGTAAGTTCCTCAGAGATCTGGGACTAGCAGGCCTGGCAGGGTAGGGAGCGTGACAGGCCTGGCTGGGGAGTCGGGGCACTGGGGAACCTTGCCATAGGCTTCCATATTAAAGTGACATTTTCTTTGTTCTTCCTCTCTGTCTCCTTTCCGCCCCCCCTCTCTTATTTCTTCTACCCTACCTTACTTTCACCTGGGAAGCTTGAGGTTCGGGTGAGGTCTTGGTTTCTGCTGAATGTTTGGGTAGCTACTATTTATTGTGTCTGCCAGTCAAGTGTGCGGCTTCGTGACAGGGGCTGCAGGGTAGGAGATGTGGGCAGATCTTGGAGTTAGGGACCCAGGGGAGATCAACACCAGCCCTGAGTGATAGGTGCACACTGGTGGCACACAGGGGCAAACACAAGGAAATGAAAGCAAGAAGCCTGGGCACTGGGTACCAGGAGGATCATGGCAGCCTGATCTGTACTGTAGAAGTTCACAGAAAGAGTGTAGGGCAGAGATGGAGCAGGGGCCCAGCTGATCTCTCATTCTCTTACCAGCAAGGGGTTCAAGGAAGTGCCAAGAGGGGTGAGAAGTCTGCAGCTGGTATTCCAGGAAAAGCATTATTGTTGCTAAGAGTGCTAAAGGAAGAAATGGACTGGTTCCGTCTTACAGACAACACCTGCCCAGAACTGTTGGGAATAAAGATGATAGGCAGGAGAGCTGGGCACAGACACAAGAGGGACCTGGCTCCTGGTTGAATGACCCAAGCCAATGGGCCAACCAACCCTGAAGCACGTGACGTCTCCACACACTGGCTACTGTGATAGCTGTCCTTGCTTAATCTAGTGTGGCTAGGGTGAGGAGCCTGTAGCCCAGTGCAGCCTAACTCATAAAGCTTGATACTTGATATCTAAGTGAATGTGTTAAATGACAATAGAAAGCTGGGGGTGGGAAGAGAAGAGGAGGGCAAGAAGAGAAAGTAAGGGGGAGAGAGAGAGAGAGAAAGAGAGAGAGAGAGAGATCCTAGATGTATATGTAAGGGGAAGAAAGTGTTCAGAGCAAATACTTAGTAGAAATCAGTATAAAGCACATAGTGGAATTTGAGAAAACGTGTAACACTAGACTCCAAAGACAACAGGGGAAAGTACAACTCTGAACTAGGGAAAGCCTAATCTCACTGAATAACTCTTTTACATATACCATCTCATAGTAACTTAATTAAAAAACCTACTTACTGGAGTTAGAAGGAATTTCAAGAAAATTATGTCATTTGCAGGGAAATAGATGGAACTAGAGAATATTTTATGCTAGTGAGATCAGCCAGCCTCAGAAAGTTAAGGGTTGTATGTTTTCTCTCATTTGTGGAAGCTAGAGAGAAAATAGGAAGCAAAAGGGGCTTTGGCTAAATGAGGAGAGAGACCAGTAGATGAGTGGAAGGGGATTGGGGGAGGGAGGTGGGGAGGGGAAAGGAGGACTGAGGAGGGAACAGTTCAAGTAGTGCTATGTCCACATATGAGGGCTTCACTGCCGACCCCACTAACCTGTACGGGGGTGGGGAAGAGGGGCGCAGGGCGAGATGTGGAGGTGAAACACCAAGTGCTGTGTGCATGTGTGTTTGTATCATTTGGAATCTCACTATGATGCATAATTATAACGCACCAATAAAAGTGTAAAAATCTACTTACCATGAAGAATTGTATACTCTTAATAGTAAGAAGAGGTGACCACTCATATCTGCTATTATTTCGATCATTTAAATACTTAATTGCAAATCCCTCTAGCAGTTTGGTCAATGTATGAGCCTAGAGAATGAATTTATTCCCCACCAACCTTCTGGGAAAGGGATTTTGGAAAATCATAAAACTCCAGATCTTTAATAGGTATTTAAGTATTTGCTGAAATTTATCACCTTGAGAACATGAGAGAGAATAATGTGAATCACAGAATGTTGGAAGCCTTACTATTTCAAATTTTTAGCTAATGATAAACTTTTATGCTAGGATGAACTTTTGAAAGCTGACTTATTTCTCCCACTAGTTTTAAAAACCAGTTTATTGAATATAATCCCCCATGTAGTTTGGAATTGTTTTTGGTGTGTGTGGTACTGGGAGTTGAGCCCAGGGGAATTCTACCCCTGAACTACACCCCCAGTCCTATTTTATTTTTTTATTTTGAAACAAGCTCTCGCCAAATTGCTGAGGCTGGCCTTGAACCTGAGATCCTACTATCTCACCCTCCTAAATAATGGGATTATAGGCAAGTGCCATCATGCCTGACTCCATATTGGAATTTAAAAAAATTAACCTTCAGAGTCTGGCACAGTGGCACATGCCTGTAATCCCAGTACTCTGGAGGCTGAGACAGGAGGATCATAGGTTTGAGGACAGCCTCAGCAACTTAGAGAGACTCTGTTTCAAAATAAAAAGCAAAAAGGGCTGAGGGTGTAGCTCAGAGGTAAAATGCCCTGGGTTCAATTTACAGTCCCCTACCCCCCCCCCACACAAAATTAACCTGAGGCCAGTCCAAAAGTGGACTGTTATCTGAAGTTACCCTGACTGAGCCTTTCCTTGAAACCCAGGGAACCACTGCCAGTGCTGAATCCCTCTGAGCCCTGTGTTCCTGAAAAGCAACAAAGGTTAGTAAGTCCCATCCCTGCATCGTTATGTTTCCCAAAATCTCCCCACCATTCTGCATACCCCCTCCAAAAAAAAGGGAGCTTATCATAAAGGGCCACCTGCCCTTGTGTCTTCTGTGATATGACACATCTGTGGATGGGTATCTCATCTGCCTGCCTCTATAACCCATGCCCTTCCTTTACGCTGAATTGTTCCTCCAAAATAAGCATTCTCCCTACTGCGATAGTCTGAATAAAATCATCTCCTTCCTTGTCCTGTGCATTTTGGCCCTAGACAGTTGGGTCTCATCTATTTTTTTTTTTTTTTGTACTGGGGATTGAACCCAAAGGCATTCTACCTCCAAGCTACACCCCAGCCCGATTTTATTCCTTATTTGGAAACAGGGTCTTACTTGGTTTCTATGAGCCTCACTAAGTTACCCAGGCTGGCTTTGAACATGTGATCCTCCTGTCTCAGCCTCCCAAGTACTGGGATTACAAGTGTGAGCCACCACGCCTGGCCTGGGTCTCATCTTTGAATCCCTGTTTATTCCGGCCAGGTAAGGAGGCCTTGGAAGGTTCTGCCCCCTGCTGGCCATTCTAAGACCCCTCAGTGTGGCCAACATTTGGTCCCCTGAGGGCGCTGTTAGGCTTTGGTTCCCCCGGGGCACTCTTGTTCTGAACCTGTGGTCTAACCATTTGGTGTTTTCTGCAAATGAACTGATGGTTTATGGAAATCATGAATCTGTTGAGAGAAAGACAACAGAGAATCTGGTTTACTAGTCTTGTCCAATGGCCCATAGGCTCGCTTGCTGATAGAGACCAGTGAGCTCTGTGTTTACTCTGATCTGTGCTGAAATCTCGAATTGCAGCTATGAGCTTGCTGTGTGTGTCCTCTTTATATGCCTGTGATTCAGAAAACCTTTGCCTCTAATTGTGTGAGCGTATAATATTTTCCTATTTCCAGATGGTATTAAAAATTGGATTATAAAACCAATTGAATAAAGAATCATTACACTGTCTTGGAGAGAAATAAGCAATTATATAAGTTGAATCTTCCTAAAATTCCAAGAAGTTAAGAAAACTTAACTGCCAAACTTGTTGCTATACTTGTCCAAAATTGTATTCTTATAGAAACTGACTCAAACAAAAAATTTCCCTACTGACATAGGCTAAAGAAAATCATACGTTTAATTGTATGGTGCAATGTACTCCTGACACCATTGACTTGTTTTCTAGTACTACAGATTAGTGTGCAATATCTACAATTTTTAATAAATAGAACCATAAACAGTGCACTCTTTCTTTTTTTGCCTGGCTTTTATTCTGGCTATAGTGTCATTGCATGCATCAACAGTTTGCTATCTTTTATTGCTGAAGAATATGCCAGTATATCAATGTACCATGTACCACAATTTGTTTATTTATTTACCTTTTTCTGGCCATTCATTGGGTTGTTTCTGGTTTGAGACGACTGTAAACAAAGCTACTACATACATTCATGTACAGATTTTTTTTTTTTTTTTGTACTGGGAATTGAACCCAGGGCATTCTACTTCCGAGCTACACCCCCAGCCTTTTTATTTATTTATTTTTTTATTTTGAAACAGGGTCTCGCTAAGTTGCTGAGGGTCTCACTAAATTGCTGAGGCAATCCTCCTGTCTCTGCCTTTCCAGTACTGGGATTGCAGGCATGTGCCACCATGCCCAGCTTTATGTACAGATCTTTTTATAGACGTATACTTTCATTTCTTAGGCCAATACTTAGAATGGTAAGGCTCATGGCAAGCGAATTTAAATATTTAGCTCTTTGCTAATTCTCCTGTTAGAACTTCTGGAAACTGATTCTTCACTATGTGACCTACCTGGTATCGATTATAAACAAAATGCTCCTAAGAGATTTTACTAAGATGACGTGAGGAACTTAACAATATTTTGAAAAGAACTTTGAATTAAATACAAATCTATTTGGCTTCTAAGGCTATACATATTTATAAAATAAAAAAATTAATTTTGCCTGTAACATCTTATAAATTTCAAAAACTTTCAACAACATTTAATTCTAATGAGATGCTACTAACAAGAAATTGCACGAATGGTTGGGCACCGTGGTGCTTACCTGTCATCCCAGCAACTCGGGAGGCTGAGGCAGGAGGATGGCAAGCTGGAGGCCAGCCTGGGCAATTTAGCGAGACACTGTCTCAAAATAAAATAGAAAGGGCTGGGGGTGTAGCTCAGAGGTAGAAGGCCCCTGGATTCAAAGCCCAATGCCTCAAAAAAGAAAAAAAGAAAAAAAAAAAAAGAAAAGAAAAAGAAGAAGAAGCCAGGCGTGGTGGCGCATGCTTGTAATCCCAGGACTTTGGGAGGCAGAGACCAGAGGATCGGGGTTCGCAGCCAGCCTCAGCGCTCTCTCTCTCTCTCTCTCTCTCTCTCTCTCTCTCTGTCTCTCTCTCTCTTTACTTAGTGAGGCCCTCCGCAACTTTGTGAGACCCAGTTTCAAAATAAAGTATAAACAATAGGGCCGGGGGTGTAGCGCGGAGGTAGAACGCCCCCGGGTTCAATACCCGGTACCGCAAAAAAAAAAAAAAAAGAAAAAGAAAAAGTTACACTAATGAATATAATAAAACACATGTGAATGGATTAAAAGAATAATGATTCAGGAAAGTAATAGTGTCCTGATGGTAGTTGGGCCCATGAGACATGAGTAGTTGAAAGATGATAAAACAGATTTGAAAAGGATCTCAAAACTGTTTTTTTTTTTTTTGCGGTACTGGGGATTGAACGCAGGGGCGTTCTACCTCCGCGCTACGCCCCCGGCCCTATTTTTTTATACTTTGTTTTGAAACAGGGTCTCACGAAGTTGCAGAGGGCCTCACTAAGGAGAGAGAGAGAGAGAGAAAGAGAGAGAGAGAGAGAGAGAGAGAGAGAGAGAGAGACAGGGAGAGAGAGAGCGAGAGAGCGAGAGAGCTGAGGCTGGCCGCGAATCCGGATCCTCCGGTCTCCGCCTCCCAAAGTATTGGGATTACAAGCGTGCGCCACCACGCCCGGCTTCAAAACTGTTTTTGAAGTCCCTCTCTCCCTCCCTCCCTCCTTTTCTTCAGAGATTGAACC
>PVJS01029349.1:0-24837 GCA_004027185.1 Glis glis
AAGTGAGACGTCTCTGGTTTCTTGCTCTTTCTTAGAGTCCTGCCACTCATATTTCAAGTAAAAGTATTCGATTAGATACAGTGCTTCTCAGATTTCTTTATTCTTTCACCCCTTCACCTCCACCTGGGTGAGAAGAAATCAGAGAGATTTGGGTGTATTTGTGGGTGGGATAAGCGTGGGATATAACTGCCATCACTGTAAAATAAATCCTTCTTATTTTCTTAGACATTTAACTTTATTATCTGTGATTGAGTGTTGAAATTCTGGGTGACAGCTGTGTGTGGTGGCACACACCTGTAATCCCAACACTTGGGAGGCTGAGACAGGAGGATTGCAGGTTCATGGCTGGACTCAGCCACTTAGCAAGACACTGTTTCAAAAAAAAAAAAAAGGTTGTGGTGTTAGCTCAGAGGTAGAATGTCCCTGGGTTTAATCCCCAGTACCAAAAGAAAAAAAAATTCTGGGCTACACACCATCTAATTTCCACTCAGGTTTAGTGTGCTTGGATTCTATAAACTGTTCTCCACATAGTAGTATTCCATGCAGAAGTGTTAAGTTCATGATGCTGGGTGCTTCAGGATCGGTTGAATACTTTTAATACTTCTAGGGGGAAGCCAGATTAATGTCAGCATCACTTGGAAGCCTCTATTTAATTGAGCTAAATATGGCCAGATCTCTTTTTTTTTGTAGTACTGAGAATTAAACCCAGAGGTGTTCTACCTCCAAGCTACACTCCCAGCCACTTTTTGTTTTTTGTTTTGAAACAGGGTCATGTTAGGTTTCTGAGGGTCTCGCTAAGTAGCTGAGGCTGGCCTTGAACCTGCAATCATCCTGTCTCAGCCTCCCAAGTACTGGGATTACAGGTTTGTGCCACCAAGCCCAGCTATGGTCCAATTTTAGCTTGCATACTATACATTGTTCTACACATAATATTTTTCCATGCGGATGTGCTAAGTTCATCAAATTGAAATTTATGACCACAATTGTTCCCAGAAACTTAAAACCACATACAGCTATATGCACATGTGATGTAATAAATTGAGTCAATTGTAAGCACAACTCTGAAAACACATACACACACACACACACACACACACGCACGCACAATTGAACACTTCTCCCTCACTTATCTCTTTATTTCAAGTACCAGAGGTTTTAGGGTCTGAATTATCTACATGAATTATCTCAGCATCTCCCTTCAATTTCTATATGGCTATAACTCAAATTATGACCAACATTACCGATAATAAACATCCCCTAACAACTTAAAAAAATTGAGATGCCCTTTTCACTTTGACCATACAGATGGGAAAATTGTAAATAACCGATCCTTGACACTCTTCAGAAATAAAATGTGACGAAGAGTTCAGTCGTCCGATTAAATTCTCCCAGTAAAATCTCACCTAGTCTCTCCTTACCCCAGGGATAAGGACTGCGCACACAATAGACATTATTTTTCTTCTGAACGTACTGGTATCTTGTCAAGATGTCATCAATACAAATACTCTGACGTTTTTAGTGCAACGATTGGGAAGCAGGTTGAATTTTTCAATCCTCCCAGCCAATATAAGTCAGTCTGAGATACTTAATTTCTATTTGAGATCCTTCGTTTCTATTATAAACAGATCCCGCAGTGGGAGATAAATTTCATGGTAACAGTTTGGACTTTTTTATGAACCACCTGCAAGTTTTCTGCAAACAACATGTTTTATGGGAGCTCAAGGCAATGTTCACCCATCAAGACCTGACAGAAAGAGGAGGATGGATGGGGTCTTATCTCAGACACACATGTAACCTTCCCTGTCCCCTGGCCTGACCTCCCTCTGCACTCATTTATGAAAATGATTCATCTTTAAAGAGCTTCCCCGCTCTGCCTGCAGGCTGTAGATCTCTTTGCACTGGACTTGTGCAGGCTGAGGTTATAAACTTCAGTGTGTAAGCCAGTTGGAGGGGCTTAATTTTGAATATTGGAAAAGGTAAATGTACAATACATGTTCATCCTTAAAGGGACAGTCTCATCCCAGGACTTTCTTCTAGAGAAAGATGTGCCTGTGGGATTTCATTGACAATGCGTCACTGGGATTCACCTTGTATTTATCTTGCGAGAGTCTGGCCATGTTTAGCACATTTAAATAGATGCTCATAAGAGGTGCTGTATTGAGCGGGCATCGTCACACCACACCCGATAGGTGGAGAGAGACAGGTGCTGGGGTGCATGGTCTATGTTCCATACCTGTAGGTGCTCTGCAAAGGTGCTATTGGTGTCAGGGTTGGGGATAGCTAGGTTGCTTTAGAATATTCCTTTAACCTGAAAACCATCGAAGGAAAGGATTAGGAACCAGAATGGAAGGGAATAAAGATCTTGGAGAAAGTAGAAAGATGAAGAGAGACAAGAAGATAAGGTGAACCGACTCATTCATTCAGGCTGGGTTCGTGGGGTGTGAAGACCCAGCGTTCTTCATTCACTTCTTGGGAATTGAATCTCATATTGGACATGTGTGTTCAAGGAAATAAATGTGTGTCAGAGTTTGGAGTTAAGAAAGAGAAAATAAGACCAAACATCTTGCTAGAAGGGTTTTCAAAATTCACATTTTTGTACAACACAGTTTAAGCAGGAATGAGATATCCAAAATCAGTGTGGGTTGAACTTTTTTTTTGGTAAAAGGTCAGATATTAATTTTTTTTAGGCTTTGAAAACCTTATGGTCTCTGTCACTAGTATTCAATGCTGCCATTGCGGCATGAAAAGAGATGTGGTCAATAATGCAGATAACTGGGCATGGCTGCATTCCAATAAAACTTTATTTATAATAGTATAAGGTTGCCTGGATTTGGCCTGTAGGCAGTACTTCATTCTTGTTCTAATCACTCTGTTCCACCCTCAAACCTCCAATAGGCCTGAGCCTGTTTCCATGTTCCTAGACTAAGAACAGCGGCAGATTTGTAGCACTTTTTTAGTCTTTTTAAAGTAGGCATTTTTGCTACTCCTTTGCTGTAAAAGTATAGTAAAAATAGGTCCCGTGAAAGTTAATGTTCTGCAAAATGTTAATTGGTGTTAATTGGAAATCTTGAGGAAGATTTCCATGGTTGAGTTTGGTAAATATGGGCAAGTCTTTGGGGGAGCTTTATCTTATTTTATTTTTTAAATATACTTTCATGGGTGCATTGTAATTCTACATCATAACGAGGATCGGAGTGATGGGAACAGACTTGCACACGGCACTTGGTGTGGTTCTCTCCGGATCCCGCCCTGCCCCCTCCCCTTCCCTGTACATGATAGGAAGATTGGCATTGATAATTTCATACATGTACATAGCATTATTTGAACTTTCCTTCATCAAGCCTCCTTCTCCCTACCCTGCACCTCCCTCCTCGAAACTCTCTCCATCTATCCACTGGAGTTTCTCCTCCTTTGTCTAAAGACTCTTTTGTTTCCCAATTTTTAAATTTTTAAATATGCATTGAAAATCTCAAAGGGAAGCTATAGGAGGACACATTTCCCAAGCCTGTTTGCTCACACAACCTTTTTGGGCTCCTGTTCATTACTGGACCATCTTTGGAGCTTGTGCTTCCTTGGAACGCGGTTTAGGCGACTCAGCAGGGTGGGTTCTCCAGGGAGACTGAGTTTCTGATGTCACCTGCAACAGCTGCCTTGTACACTGCCTGAAGCCCAGGTATCTGCCCCACATGCGCTTTCTTCAGACTGCTCTCCCCAACTGCAGAAGCCCTAGAGTAAAAGTTTTCCCATGTCTCATGGTTGGCTCTGTCACTATAATGGAATACCCAAAGTAACTAACTTTATAAAGAAGAAAGGTTTATTTAGCTCATAATTTTGCAGGTTCGAGTCCAAGATCTAGTGGACCCATTGCTTTGGGCCTCTGGTGGGTGTGCCA
Source organism: Glis glis (assembly GCA_004027185.1). Classification (NCBI taxonomy): domain Eukaryota; kingdom Metazoa; phylum Chordata; class Mammalia; order Rodentia; family Gliridae; genus Glis; species Glis glis. Next base: position 3,893 of record PVJS01029349.1, read on the forward strand.
CATTACAATGATGGGGCTCATGCACCTGAGCGAACTGCTCACCTCATGGCGAGGAAGCAGAAGAGAGGAGGAAGAAGAGACTGGGGTCTGATAATCCCCTTTGAGGGAATGTCCCCAATGATCTAAGAGCCTCCCATAAGGTACCACCTCCCAATGGTCCATAGCACTTCCCAATAACACAAGCCTGGACACCAAACCTTCAACACATGGACCTTTGGGGACAATCCAAAGCATAGCATTCTCCTCTCCTGACGGCCATTTTCATTACTCCGTCTTGCCCTTCCCTAGTAGTGTCTAGTTATGCGCTCCATTGACCTTGCGGATAACTATGAAATGGCGACAGGAGAAATGAATCATTTCGTTCCACTTTAGCTCTTTCTAAATTCTACTTATTAGAGATCACCACAAAAATCCCTGTAGAGGCTTGCCTCCTGGTAATCCCCGATGCTATACAATCCTATTCCTAGGATGTACGTCCTAAAGTCTTCCCTTCAGGAGGATTTGCTCATCCTCATGGACAGCAAGGATCAAACCTGCTGGCTTTGGAAATTCACAAAGTCTGACAGCCGTTCTCTGGAGTGTTGAGTAATTCAGCTCTTCTCTGCTGAGTACCCTCTATGTTCATGGCACAGAGCCATGAAGTGGATATAATGAACAAGGCACTGTTCTGTGTTCTGTCATTGAGGAGATTAAAATTGCATAGGGGTGAAAAGGAGTAGAGAAGTGTAGTAGTTTTCAAACTGGGGACTCTAGAGAATCCCTAAGGAGTGAGGGATGCTAGTTTGGAGTTCTCTGGATTCCTCCTCCCCATTCAATCACAGTAGCTCTGAGGTTATCATTTTTATCTAGAAAAGTAATGGGCGTTGGAGGCAGAAGGACACATCTCTCCTATCTACTATCACAGTGCTTAATCTCTCTGAGCCTGTTTCCTTATCTATGGAAGGTGGATAACACCAAAGCGTCACAGATTTGCTTGCAGGTGAAATGAATGCATGCAGATGAACTACGCAGACCAGTTCCTGGCACATGGTACTACCTCAATCAAGGACAGTGGAGACCATAGAGTATAACATGATACAAGTCACAGTGAAACCACAAGGTGCCTTGCACGTCATCTCATGAAGAGTTGGAATGAAAATATTTGCTTAAAACAGCGGAATACAAACGTGTCAAATGAATGAATGAGGGGAGGTATTGGTGACAGCTGGGAACTTAGAGAGCCTTGCAGGAGCAGGAGCATTTGAGCTGCACTTTTATCCAGGTTCTGAGGACAGATGGAGGGTCCCCTACAACCAGGTGACTATCGTGCAAGGATCAAAGAGGATGCTGAGACCACTTGGATGCTTCAAAACCCTTGAGAAGTCACTGTTAGCACAGTCAGGTGCTATTATGGAATGGTTTTCCTAGAGGAAGGCAGAAAGTAGAAAAGGAAAGGGATGGGAGTGGGGAGAGAGAAAGAAATTATGCTTCTAAAACATAGCATCTACTCTATGGAAGGCATCTCTAATTTCATTATGATTCTCCTTCTAAGCAAGAGTGGTGCATTTTCTCTGATTCTTTACATCATTATCATAAGTAGGTCTGTAGTTATTATTATTGTTATTGTTGTTGTTGTTGTTGTTGTTATTGTGGTACTGGGGATTGAACCCAGGGGCATTCTACCTCTGAGCTACACCCTCAGCCCCTTTTATTTTTTACTTCGAAGCAGGGTTTCACTAGGTTGCTGAAAGTCTCACCATTGCTAAGGGTGGTCTTGAACCTGTGACCCTCCTGTCTGAGCTTCCCAAGCACTGGGATTACAGGCATGTGCCACCATGCCTGGCTTGCAATTATATTTTGTAGTCATCAAGTTGCTTCTCTATAATCAGTTTCCCTAAAATATAAATTATGACTTAGAATAGTTTTGAGGTTAGGTACTAAGTTTATCTGAAATTCTCAATTCCCCCATTGCTAATTGAATGGGCTGGTTCTTTTCATCATATGCTTGGGGGAATTTTTTCCCAGGTGCTATTGTTGTATTTGATGGCACAGATGGACAGAGGTGGAACTAGCGAATGAAGGGCGAGGTCAGAGGTCTCTAGGTTCTAAATAGAAACATAGGAATCCGTAGCCTCCATTATCCTATCCTCAACTAGGAAACAGTGCAGGTATTTTGTGATGTTTCTTTCAAGTATTTACTGACATGAAGTATACCTCCCTGTCTCCAATACTCACAGAGTGGATTTGATTAATAATTATACATTTTTCCTATGAATTCATCTATGAAAATAATAGTATCATTGCAATATTACAATTTTCTAAAAACCACAACTACAACTGGAATTTTGCAGGGTTGCCCTTCAACTTACTTTTGGAGGAAGAGGACCTGCCACGCCTCCTTTCCTTCCCTGTTATAACTAGAAGTTCCTAGGAACATTTTACATGCACTCACAAAATTACCCATTTGTGCCCCTTCCTTGGAGTCAGGGGATTTGTCATTTCCATCCAGCTTCAGTCTGTCCCTGGATGGGACACCTCTCTCACTTGCTGGGTCCCTGGCACTACAGTGATATCCTATGATTGGGTTCTGCCATGAACATTGGATATTTGGAAATGACATCCAAGCCTGCAGCTCAGTCAGGAAACACAGGCCTTTCTCAACCACTGCGGACCTACTTGTGTCCTCAAGGGCTTACACTACACTGTATTAGAGAATGCCTCTCTCCAGGTGAGCTGTTACATTCCAGAGGTTGACTCTAAGCATCATTGGGGCGGGGCTGGTAAGCAAACCAAGTACTGGACACCACGCTGTGTAGGATCCCTTTTCCTCTGAAACTAAGGCTTTGTCATTAGACTCAGCAGGTGTGCACTATGGTCCTGTTCTCTACAAAGAAGAAATCTTCAGCAGGAATCTCGTTCGTCATTACTCAAGTGGACTTTTTGGTTTTTCCATTTATTAATTCTCTTAGTGCACCCAGGCATGCTTTTGAATGATAGGTGTAGTTTAGTCTTAATCTAAGAGTTATACTCCATATAAGGATGAAGGAACTAATAATTGCAATATCACTAATGGTCTTGTTTTCTGTTAGGTTTTTTTCATAAATTAGGGAATGGAAAGACAAATATTAGAGTTGTTTCTAGGTTCAAAAGTAGCTATTTTAGCCTTACAGGAGGAGGAGAGAGAAAGACTTTCCCACAAGTCCCCTAGATCTTCTGTCAGGGAATGATAGATTGCATCTCAATTATCTCTTGCTTCCTTGGAAGATTTCAGGAAGCTTTGTTTACCATGGTCACTAATGTCTCCTATTACACCCTCAAAATTGGGTAATGGATTGTAAACAAAACAGAGTAGGTCTGGAGGTACTGGTATAAAGTGAGAACTACTTGGGAGAATTCTTCTGTCTTGATATGAATGTGTGAGGTACTGTTATTGAATGTCTCTGGCTTAGTGTTAAACATTATTAATTTTTTTTGGCACTGGGGATTGAACCCAGGGGCATTCTACCTCTGAGTTACACCCCCGGCCCTTTTATTTTTATTTTGAAACAGAATCTCACTAAGTTGCTGAGGCTGACCTCAAACCTGCGATCTTCCTGTCTCAGCCTCTCAAGTACTGGGATTACAGGCATGTGCCACCACACCGGGCTAAGCATTATTAATTTTAAGTATAATATCAGATTGTACCCGACGAGAGAGCATATACCCTGGCATTATCTTATGTTATCTGCAAGGAAACTGGAAGCATGAGCTTCACATTCCCAGAGAAACGGTGGTAACAGGAAGAGAAGGATGCAAGACTTTGGAAGCTCATAGGCCGGGGTATGTTAGAAGTGAATTCTACCCACTTCACGTTTTTATTTAAGAGCCATCTCATGGGAAAAAAGGGAGAAATCTGTGTCCAATGGTCTCTCTATTCATTCCTTAGGGTACCTAATTTTACAGCCAAATCAAGAGATTAGCTGGGCCACTAGGATCATCACCAGGGCTTTAATTCATTATATAATTGTGTGGGTCTATGAAAAAATTAAATAAAATATTTGATCAACAGAGTTGTCATACATAAACATATATATATATATATAAATATATGTACACACATATACATAAATATATGTACACGCATATATATGTATATATATAAACTGGTTTGGGGAAAACAAAAAGTTCTTACCTAATTAACCACTAAGCAAAACGTAGAAAAAATATTTGAAATGATGGGGTCAACCTCAGCAAGGAAGCTGAGGATTTGTCTTTTTATCTATACAAAATAAACCGGGTGTGGTGGCACATGCCTGTCATCCCAGCACTTGGGAAGCTGAGACAGGAGGATCACAGGTTTGTGGCCAGCCTTAGCAACTTAGTGAGGTCCTCCTCAACATAATGAATGCCCCTAGGTTCAATCCCCAGTACCCTAAAAAAAAGGAAATAATAATTTGGACTTGCTCCAAACATCTCTCGCTGAGATATTTAATTGTTAAAACAATCAAAACCATGATCATTTGATTTTATGTCAACACACTTTCAAAATTACGGAGCCAGTTTTTTTTTTTTTTTCTCAAAGAGGGACAGGATCCTTTTTGCTTTTCAAGACCAGCAGAGCTAATGCTTGGCTCCAGTGATATGGGCCGTTCAAGAAGACAAGCACGGCATTTTCTGGAAACCAGCACTCAGTCCTTTTCCTGATGAATTGTCATGCCCTTCTGAGAACTTAACCCATCAGTCCTCTGAAATAGAGTCAGATAACAGAGTCATACTCAGCTGATTTTCCAGCAGATAAATGATGAACTTCACTAAAGCTGCCTGCCCACAAGACTTTTGAGAAGAAAACAGTCAGAGATGATAAGGCGACTTTATGACTTTTTGCATAGTCATGGTTTTCCCATGGCAGTGGCAATTTCCCTGTCTTCATCAGCATCCTATCAGTATATCTCATCTGTAGTCGTATGTTGTTATGGTTAGATATAGAATGTCCCCTGAAGAGCTTATGTATTAGTGTTCAGAGTTGATGCGATGAAGTCATGAGGGTTATAATCTCATCTGTGGATAAATCCATTGTAATGAACTTACTGGGTGGTCACCTAGGCAGGTGGGATGTGGATGAAAAAGGTGGGTCTCTGGGGGTGTGGCCTTAGGGACTGTGCTTGTGTCTTTGAATCCCTTTGTTTGCTCGCTCTTGCTTTCGGTCTCCATGGTGTGAGAGCAAACATTCTGTCTGGCGATATGTGATATACACATTTGTTTTTCTAGAATGCAAAGAATAGAGTATGGTGGCTTTTTTCTCCCTACGGGGTATGTTACAAGTGTGATAGTGTTAATATAATAGGAGCTATAGGATGAATTTTTTTTTTTTTTGGCACTGAGGGCTGAATCCTAGGGTGTTCCACCTCCAAGCTACACACCTCAGCTCTTTTTATTTTGAAAAAGAATCTTGCTAAGTTGCTGAGGCTGATCTCAAACCAGCTTGAACCTCCTGTCTCAGCCTCCCAAGTACCAGGATTACTGGCATGTGCCAACATGCCCGGCTAAAAGACTTTCAAATTTGCCTTCTAGATAGAGAATCTGACAATAGAATATTGCAAAAGTGAGATTTAGGGGATGTGGTATTCTGATTTTCTTATCTGGGGTGATGATGATGTTGATAATAGTAGTGATATAGTTATAATATTAGTAGTAGTAAGAGTTAATATTTATTGAGAGTTTACAGTGTGCTGGGGAGCTGTGATAATTGCTTGACACGTATCATTTAATTTAATGCCTACAACAATCAACCTGTCAGATAACTACTTTATTACAAGGAGGAAGCTGTGGCTTAGAGTTAAGTAAACTGCCCAAGGCCACACAGCCTGTTAAACATGGAGATTTGAACTAGATTCCAAAGTTAGGCTGTGTAGGTTCAGGGGATATAAAGAAGAGGGATGGACAGTAATCTTCAGACTGAAATAAATACAATGTGCCCAGTATGATGGCGCATGCCTGTAATCCCAGGACTTGGGAGGCTGAGACAGGAGGATCGCAGGTTTTAGACCAGCCTCAGCAATTTAGCAAGATTCTCAGCAACCTAACAAGACCCTGTTTCAAAAACAAAAAATAAAAAGGTGTGGGGGTGCAGCTTAGAGGTAGAATGCCCCTGGGTTCAATCCCCAGTACTCCTCCCCCAGAAATAAATATAATTTGAAAATTGTATTTATTGGAGAAAAAGAGCATTGTGATCCATATTTGTGTCCAAATGTCTTTGTTTTAATTTCCTTCAAACCTTTTTGATCAAGGGTCAGCAAACTATGTCCTCTTGGCTAAATCTGGCCTGCCATTTATTTTCCTATGGACTGTGAGCTTAGAATGATATATATATATATATATATATATATATATATATATATATCATACCATATATATATGTATGTTTTTTTAAATGGTTGGGTAAAATTCCAATGAATATTTGTATATATGCAAAAATGGTACATAGATTTGACATTCAAACTCTATCTATAAATAAAGTTTTATTAGAATGCAGTAAAGCCCATTAATTTTTCAAAGCTTTATTTTTACTTAGAAAGTAAACACATTGTTTTAAATTGGTGCCTTGTGACTATACATCATAGTGAGATTCAGAGTGACATAAACACACACACTCAGCACTCATTGTGCGTTTCCCTCCGATTCCCACCCTGCCTCCCCTGCCCCATAGATAGTCTATTAATTTAAATATTATCTATAGGTGCTTGTGGGCCACAATGGCAGAGTTGAGTTGTGGCAGGAATGGTATGGCAGGCAAGACCTGAAACATTTGCTACGTGACTCTCTACGGAAAAAGCTGAGCAAGCTTTGATTATTCATCGGAAGTGGTGGCTGGGTGCGTGTCCCGTCTCCCCCACTTGCCATGGAAACTGGGGAAGGCTTGTTTGCTTTTTCTACACCCCGGTCTTCACATCTGGAAGACGGTGATGGTATCGCCGACCTCCAGGGCTTGTAGGAAGGAGACTGAACGATACAATCCCCGTGAGCAGCTTGGAACAATGCTTGGCACTCGGCTAGTGTTAACCAGCACTGTCTTTATGATGCGGAGTTTTGTCCATGGTGGATACTAATCACTCTTGTTAACATCTTGTACCTCCATCACTGATTAGTTCAATTAGAGCAGGTGAATCTCCTCTTGACCTAAGTTGCCTCTTCCCTTATCACAACTGGAACAGTTTCCTTGGCTCCTCTTGCCTCCGGTGAGAAGCAGGCAGGGCACTGATAACCAGCACGCGCACACCGCCCATCTCAAGTGCCTGCTCTGTCTTCTTGTTACCCCTTGAGCTCCCCTGGCCAATGCAGCTATGTGGGTGGGTGTGGGAAAACCCTGTGGCTGTGGAGACTGAAGCAAGACTGGGTGGCTGTGTTCAGGATCCCTGAAGGCTAGAAGCCTTAGAAGGCTTATCTTGCGTGTATACAAATAATACTGGAGGAAGCGGGTGTCTTACAAGTGAGAGGAATGGACGGTTTTCTGGGGTTCAGTCACGAGCCTGACCATGACAACTCTGTTGATTCACCCCACCTTTAGGGATTTATGACTTCCCTGGCAAGAAAGGGGCAGAGGTGAGGTGGGGGAATTGGAGCCTAGGATGAAGAAAGAAACGCAGCACCAAAATCCAGCTTGGTCTTATTTAGTGGCTTGCAGGGGACAACTCCCGTTTGGCCACCAGCATGGTCGAAGAATATGGGCTGTGGGGTCAGCAGTGAAGTGGATTTCTTGCTTTTTAAAACCTTTGAGGCAAGATCTTTCTAGAGTATTGTGGATCTGATCCAAAAGCAAGGTAAGGACTTGATGTGACTATTTTGAAATGGGTCAATACAACCAAACAGGCCAAAGTCACGGGACCTACTTCTGATCACAAAGAAGTAGTGAAAAATTCTAGTTCATGATTAGAAACCCACCACTGACATGTATTTTGTGATTCATTCTATCTTCTTTTTGTTTATCTTTGTTTTATTTCTTAGGGACATTGCACTGGAATGGAATTGCTACACTCATGTTGTCAGGGTGTAGCTTCCAATTCAATGACTGTCCTTTTTTTTTTTGGTATTGGGGATTGAACCCAGGGACATTCTACCTCTGAGTTACACCTCCAGCCCTTTTTATTTTTTAGTTTGAAGCAGGGTCTTGCTAAATTGCTGAGGCTGGCCTCGAACCTGCGAACCTCTTATCTCAGCCCCCCAAGTATTGGGATTACGGACATGTGCCACCACTCCTGGCAATGACTGACCTTCTCCATGACTATGAAGTTTTGAAAATTTCCAGCTCATCTCTCCTTTAACTTTTAGGAGAAAAGGGGATGTATTCAGAGGTATTGTGTTTAAATGCATGGATTCCAGGTTCAAATCCAGTTTATTTCATTTCTATCTTCATGATCTTAAATTGAGAAATTATCCTTTCTGGGACTCAGTTTCCTCATTGGTGAAATAGGCATATTGGTAGTATTGCTCTTGTACGGTAGTATTGCTAGCTAATTTAGGTAGAATGTCGGGAATAGTCAATGTTAGGCTGTTTACTATGGTTTCCATGGTTACCTGTCAAGGGGGCAGTTCTGCTCAGCACTGACTATATTCCAGCGAGTCCCCATAGTTGTCCTCTGATAGAGGGAGCATCGCAACAGGAATCCTGGCTCTGTGATGTCGAACGACTCACTTAATGTCACACTGCTGAGAAGCAGGAGGCTGGGATTCAAACCCAGTGTCACTAGCTGCAGGTTCCTGGCACTTTGTGTGAGTTCTCACGTCTCAGATGCACTGAATTTACACTCAGACCATGTCCGATAATGCAGGTTAGGTTAATTATTTGAATAGTTAATAAGGTAGCGCTGTATCGCTTGACTATTTTCGTGTAAAATATTTGCCTCCCATTCTTCTTACAAAGGAGTTTAAAACGTGCAGGCAAATAGCAGGGACTGTTGAAGACCAAGCTTTTAGGACTAGGTTGGAGGGGCTTTCCTCCTGCCAGGCCCTCAACAGAAAGGCTACAGGTATTTTCTTCCTTCTGTCTCCTATGAGTGCCAAGAGAAAGAAGCTTCTAGGAGCTTGTAACTCATCTGGAGCGTGTGGCCTTGTGGGTCATGTGATTGTGTGTCCACGGACGTGGGAGTGGGAAGAGGGAAAAACATAATTAATTGTTACCACAGGGAAAAGTTGAACTGGGCGGAGGTTTAGAATGATTCACCTGGATCTTTGACTCAAGTGACTTAATGAGTTTCTACAACGCCTCCTGATAAAAGGTTGGCCGAGGAGACTGTGTTTTGCCCAGGGTGTGACCACCCCAAGCCTTGATTAATGTTGAGAGGCAGCGACGGCCATTTTGCCAAATGATGACTCAAAGATTGAAAAGGAAAGGTGAAAGGCTCACCCTAACTGGATTGCTGGTTTAGGATTCCACGTGGCGTGGGCTTTAGCTGATTAACCTATCAAGAAAAAAAAATATGTTAGAAAAATATCAGAGCTTAACTGTGTTCTAAAAGTGGGACAACATCGCCCCAGAGGGTAGAAAACCAGATCAAAGTAGGGGAAACAGCCTTTGTTAGAGAATCATCCAAACCAAACAACCAACAGGGGTGTTGGCAATCAAAGAGCTGCCTTTCTGTGAAAATAATGGAGTCAACAGGCCCTGTGAGTTCCTAACGACATGTTTTAAATCACTGTGCGTCTTGCTGGGCTTGTAACAACTGTTTTAGTAGACTGAGCTTGGGGGAGATCATCACTATTTTTAACGTATCTAATTCCATTTAGTAAATATCCAAAAGAGGAAAATGAGATGATCCTACTCACTGGAGGGGTCTTTCTAAAGTAAAACAATGGTGTTAAGTCTTTTCTTTAAAAAATTTTAATTGAAGCCAGGTGTGGTGGCGCATGCTTGTAATTCCAGTACTTAGGAGGCTGAGACAGGAGGATCGCAGGTTCGCGGCCAGCCTCAGCTACTTAGTGAGGCCCTCTGCAACTCTAGTGAGATCCTGTTTCAAAATAAAGAATAAAAATTAGGGCTGGGGGTGTAGCTTGGAGGTAGAATGCCTCTGGGTTCAATCCCTAGTACTGCAAAAAAAAAAAATTGGTAAGAATGTAGGGAAATAGGAACTCGTATACACTGTGTATGGGACTGCAAATTAGTACAACCACTATGGAGGTCAGATGGGGGTTCCTCAAAAGACTGGGAATGGAACCCCCATATGACCCAGCTGTATCACTCCTCCGCATCATTCCAAAAGAATTGAAGTCAGGGTATTATAGTGATACATGCAGATGTATACTTATAGAAGCATATTTCACAGTAGTCAAATTATGGAGCCAACCCAGGTGCCCATCAACAGATGAACAGATAATGAAAATGTGGTATATACGCACAATGGAATTCTACTCAGCCACAAAGAAGAACAAAACTGTCATTTGTAGGAACATGGATGGAACTAGAGAATGTTATGTTAAGTGAGATCAGCCAGTCTCAGAAAGTCGAGGATCACATGATTTCTCTCATAGGTGGAAGCCAGAGAGAAAATAGGAAGCAAAAAGGGACTTCTGATAATTGAGGAGAGAGACCAGCAGACATGTGGAAGAGGAGTGGGGGAAGAGGTGGGGAGGAAAAAAAGAAAAACTAATTAAGGAAATAGTTCAAATAGTGCTATGTTCATATATGAAGGTGTCATTACCAATTTCACTAATATGTTCAGGAGGGGCGGGTAGCACGTGGGATCTGAAGGCAACACACCAAGTGCCGTGTGCATGCGTGTCTGCATCACTTTGAACATTGCTATCATGTATAATTATAATGCACCAATAAAGTATTTTTAAAAACTCCAAGCCGGGCGTGGTGGCGCACACTTGTAATCCCAGTACTTGGGAGGCTGAGACAGGAGGATCGCAGGTTCACGGCCAGCCTCAGCTACTTAGTGAGGCCCTCCGCAACTTAGTGAGACCCTGTTTCAAAATAAAGAATAAAAAATAGGGCTGGGGGTATAGCTCGGAGGTAGAATGCCCCTGGGTTGAATCCCCAGAACTGCAAAAAAAAAAAAAAAACCAAAAAAAAAAACCCCTCCAATTGGCTTAAAGCTCTAGGGAAGAATCCAGACATTAGCATGATGTACAGAATCCATTAGAGCCTGGGGGTGGCCGGGGCTTCCACACTGTACCCTATTACTTCTCCCTGGAAACTGCACTCCAACCCCCTGGGATGTGTGAGCCTCTCAGGCCACTGTAGTGTCCTGAGGCTTTGGGATCCTGTGCACACACTTCTCTGCCTGGAATATAAGAGTCCCCATTTTTGCCCACCTAAGAAATTATATATAATTTTTTAAGGAGGTAGACCAGACGTTTCCCCAAAGTTTTTGTTTTGTCAATCTATCTTCCCATGTCCACTCAGTAATTTTCAAGTGTGTATGTGTGTGTTGTTACATACCATTTCGCATATATCAAACTTTGTTTAACCTTTTCCTCAATATTTGGAGAGCTGATATTTTTTTCACTCTTAAAAATTTACCACAATCATTGCCCATTACACATAAAATCCTCTGACCTTTAGGAAAAAAATGTTAAAAGTAAAGTGATTGGATTAAATAGTTTCAATAGTTTCATGTCCTTGGTACACATGTCAAGTTACTTTTCATATAGTAGCTTGACCTGCTTACAAGGCTGCCAATAACACGCAATGAGCAGGGTGCTTGTTTGAGACAGATCTGTCTCAACTCTGGTCGAGAGAGAGAGAGAGAGAGAGAGAGAGAGAGAGAGAGAGATTCTGCTTATTTTGTGAACTAAAGTGCTATTTATATTTAATATTTATTTTTCAGAGTAGTAGTTTGGCCAAAGTTACCTTTCTATGACTAATGGATATTTGTATTATTTCTTTAGTGAATTGGTTTTTCTGGCTATTTACCCATTTTACGTTACACATCGTACCCTGTTCTATTGTAGCACCTGAAAAAAAATCTATAGCGCTCTTATTATATTCTAGATACTTTGCATTGATTCCCTTAATAATGCCAAAAGTAAGCCCTGTGGCTTATACCCATTCAAAGATCGTGAGCATGAGAGGTTAAGTAACCGTAGGATAAATAATAAGTAAGAAATACAGAAAAGCTATAAATTGCAGTGCCTTACCTGAGAAATTTCCTCCTTAACACCCTCAATTGCTTTACACACATACACACACACACACACACACACACACACACACACACACACACACACTGAGGATTGAACTCAGAGTCTTATCTCCAAGCTACATCCCCAGCTCTTTTTATTTTGTATTTTTGAAACGGGGTCTTGCTAAGTTGCTGAGGTTGGCCTCGAATCTGTGATCCTGCTTTCTCAGCTTCCCAAGCACTAGGATTACAGGCGTGCAATACCACACCCAGTTTACTTATTCTATTTTTTAAATTAAAGACGAAGTGTTTACAAATTCAAAAAACCTAATTGACTCTTATCAATCCTAAATCACTTTGATCTCCCTTATTTTTATATTTTTATAGTCCAATAGTCATATTATTATCATGTTTAATGTAGATTGATTTGGTACTGGGGATTGAACCCAGGGGCATTCTACCTCTGAGCTATACCCCCAGCCCTATTTTATTTTTTAATTTGAAACTGGGTCTCACTAGGTTACAGAGGGCCTCGCGAAGTTGCTGAGGCTGGCTGTGAACCTTCCATCCTCCTGTCTCAGCCTCCCAAGTGCTAGGATTACAGGCCTGCACAACCATGCCTTCTAGTTCTGCTTTTTTTTTTTTTTAATATGAGATTTTAAGCGTGGTGGTGCACGCCTGTAATCCCAGTACTTGGGAGGCTGAGACCAGAGGATCCGGGTTCGTGGCCAGCCTCAGCTACTTAGTGAGGCCCTCAGCAACTTCGTGAGACCCTGTTTCAAAATAAAGAATAAAAAATAGGGCTGGGGGTGTAGCTCAGAGGTAGAATGCCCCTGGGTTCAATCCCCGGTACCGCAAAATAAATAAAATATGAGATTCTTGTGGGACATCCAAGTGGAGATGGAGAAATAGCAGTGGAGATATGGTGAAGGCTTGTGCTTATGAATGGTAGGCATGTATTTAAGCATGACAGAAGGAGCAAGGGAAGCTTTGACGAGGTGGTTCCGAATTATGGATTCAGATGTTATTTGTGCTAAGGGAGCATTTTGGAACTACAGAGAGATTGATGTTTTTGGTGTGTTGCTTGATATGAATGCATGAAAATCAGAACTTTAATGGTGCTTAAGGTTTAGAAAGAAGCAGTAGCCCTGGTACAATCAGACTCAAATCTATCAACTAGAGTAGGGACGGCATCTCATTTCGGGGCTCTCATTCATTTTACTTTAATCTTTGTTTCTAGACATCATCAAACTTCCATTGTAAGGTGAGGCTAATAATCTGATCCATGCTATTCTTTAAAATCAATCATAATATGCCTTCAAACTATCACCATTCTTGTTTATTTGTGGAGTTCTTTGCTACATTTTATATGGGATTCCTAAACATAGCGTTTTCTTTTGCCTAAGTAGAAGCATTCATATTTTTCAGGCACTAAACCTTATATGAACATTTTCAAAGCTATTATATTATTTGAAGCTCACAGTAGTAATTTAGTGAAGTGGTGAGGAGAGTCATTATTTTTCTATCGATTTTTTTTTTTTTTTTTAGTACTGGAGATTGAACCCAGGGCCTCACAGGTTAGATAAGTGATCTACCACTGAGCTGTGCTCCAGCCCCCCCTTTTTATATCTATTTTATAGATGGTAATACTGGAACTATTGGAAGTGAAATGATTTATCCAATATAAGTCACAATCTAGTAAGTGACAGATTTGGAAATCTATGTCAGCCATCTGGGCCACAGATAGGATTATAATTTTTACAACCTTTCCATAGCAGTCCGTCACTTTCTCTTTGTTTGTTTGTTTGTTTGTGGCACTGGGGATTGAACCCAGGGGCATTCTACCTCCAAGATACACCCCCAGCCCTATTTTATTTTTGTTTGGAAATAGGATCTCACTAGGTTGAGAAGAGTCTCACTACTTGCTGAGGCCGTCCTTGAACCTGCGATCCTCCTGTCTCAGCCTCCCAAGTACTGGGATTATAAGTGTGCACCACCATTCTGGGCTCCCTTTATCTTTGGATTCAGATGAAAGAATCTAAATAGTTTCTTTACATTCAGATTAGACAATATATTAGACATCAGCTGTGGAAAGGCATTGGGTACGGTACTGGAGAGAGATAGACAAATATGCAACGTCTTGGGGGAACCAAACGTCTCCAGGAGGCATATGAAACAGAAATGCATGGTCAAGTGAAAAATAGTAATAGAGATACAGAATGATAGCAATAATCCAAGTGAACATTGTGTGTGGAAGGGAAACCAGTACGGTAGGGATTCAGAAAAGAAGTCATTTGTAAAAACTGCATAAGGTAAGTATGACCTGAATTTAGCCTGCACTGCCGCGTTGGCTGGAATGCTGTTCATGTAGTGATTCCATATCAAAAATTCTGTCCAGATGAAGTGGGCAGATGCGGGAGAACTTTGTAGTATCAATTGAAGAGAGTCAGTAAAGTTTTCCTTTTAATGTAAATTACTTTTTCAGATTATTTTTTTAAAAAAATTCAAATAGTTAATTCAGTGGGAAAACTCTGAAATTTTACTGCACTTATTAATTGCTTAAAAATTGATCCCTGTTTGTTCAGCTTCCTAATCATAATTTGGGAAGATATCTTGCAAAGATTAACTACGTTTAAGTAATAAAATTTTAAACAGGCCGGGCGTGGTGGCGCATGCTTGTAATCCCAGTACTTGGGAGGCTGAGACCAGAGGATCCGGGTTCGTGGCCAGCCTCAGCTACTTAGTGAGGCCCTCCACAACTTAGGGAGACCCTGTTTCAAAATAAAGAATAAAAAATAGGGCCGGGGGTGTAGCTGGGTTCAATCCCCAGTACCGCAAAAAAAAAAACCCAAAATTAAATAGAATATACATACTATTTTCTACTAAATAAGGTTTTGTTTTTTTGTGATACTGAAGATTGAACCCCAGGGGCATTCTACACCTGAGTTACACCTCCAACCCTGTTTTCTTTTTTATTTGGAAACAGGGTCTCACTAAGTTGCAGAGGGCCTCACTAAGTTGTTGAGGCTGGCCGTGAACCTGCGACCCTCCTGTCTCAGCCTCCCAAGTACTAGTATTATAATATGTGCCACCATGCCTGGCCATTGACTAAGGTTTTCAAAAAACAATTTTCTAAGGCCCTTTGAAAAACGTTTTCTCTGCTGATGGAGATACATCCCTCAGACTCTCCTGGGACTTTTCCTGGATCAAGGCCGAACATATTGAAAAAGGCAACTTGTTCCAATAAGAGAAAAGCAGATGTCAAAGCCAGCAAGGTCAGAGAGCGTAGCAAGTCTTCAGCATATAGCGATGGAAGATTATCACATCTGATATTTAAAGTAACTTGTTTAAGACACATGCATGTGCACGTGTGCGTACACACACACACACACACACACACACACACACACATATCCCTATGCTTAGGAAACTAAACTTGAGTCCATTTAAGTCTTATCAAAACCACTATCAGGAAAAGATGACAAAAATACTTTATGTTTACTGATAGCTCCAGTCTCTTAATGTCTGACAAATTATATATATAGCCAGTAGACGACTTCGGATTATCTCCTGGAGATATCAATGATATGACAACATTGACGATGGCTTAGCGTGGACAGTGACAAGAGGCTGACAGCCACCGTACTTACGTGCGATTGTGCAATGCTCCAGGTGTGCCAGAGACTCCTAGTCGTCATGGATGTGTTCTGAGCGGCGAGAAGGGAAACATGTCATCCGCACCCACGTGCGCTCGGGGACAAGCCCGGGGAAGCGGACTGCATGGGCTCGCAGGTGCTCTGGGGCGCTCTCTGAAAGGTGGATACTTCCCAGACTCACAATGTTTTCGTGATCACCTGGTATAACTGAGTCAGGTGCAAGTTTGCAAATAAACTTGAAGAGACATCCATCTATTTACAAATGGCTGATCCTTCTGATTCCGTGGAAAAGGTAATTTCTACTTCTAGAACCCATGTAGACCCTCCAGTAGATTCTAGACCCTCCAGTAGATTTCATTCTACTCCAGCATGAGGTGCAATTAAAGCCTATAGAGTAGTTAATTTGGAAGATTGGCCCTTTATAACACTACCTTATTCTTTCTCTTAGAAAGGGAGATTGGGAAATTGTCCCTTTATAACACTACGCTGTTTTTTCTTTTAGAAAAAGATACTGTTTTAACAGGTTTGGGTTCTATGTTACAGGAGGCTAAAAAGATGTTGACTTGAGTCACATAAATAATCTTTCAACTATAACTGTGTGAGCAGCAATTCAGAATGAAGACATTTATTTTTGATATCTTGATCATATGGTTGTATTTTGATAATATGGTGATATTTTGATAATATGGTGATATCTTGATTGTTGGCTTTGGGGATAACATGTAGCATATTTTCATCACCAATAACTCTGAGCGCTCGCTTCAGCAACACATATACTAAAATTGGAATAATACAGAGAAGATTAGCATGGACACGCAAATTTGTGAAGCATTCCATATTTAAAAAATAAAAATTAGAAAAAAAAACTCTGAACCATTGGTATCTGGTAGTTTGGTAGTTGTTTATGTTTGCTGTATGAAACTCTGTTACTATGTCTCCAATAGTAGAGTTATCTCAGTTATAAGACCTTATGTGCTGGGCAAACAACCAAATAAAAACACACATCTTGGTCCAGTTTGCACTTTTCTTTTTTTTTTTTTTGCGGTACCGGGGATTGAACCCAGGGGCATTCTACCTCTGAGCTACACTCCCAGTCCTATTTTTATACTTTATTTTGAAACAGGGTCTCACAAAGTTGCGGAGGGCCTCACTAAGTAGCTGAGGCTGGCCGGGAACCCAGATCGTCTGGTCTCCGCCTCCCAAGTACTGGGATTACAAGCGTGCGCCACCACGCCCGGCCCAGTTTGCATTTTTCAATGCAGTTGTATTCTTTCTTTTTTGGTGCTGGAGATTGAACCCAGGGGCGTTCTACCTCTGAGCTACACCCCCAGACCAATTTTATTTTTTATTTTGCAACAGGGTCTAAGTTGCTGAGAGCCTTGCTAAGTTTCTGAGGCTGGCTTTGAACCTGTGATCCTCCTGTCTCAGCCTCCCAAGGATAGGGATTATAGCCATGTGCCACCACCGTGCCCGGCTTGATGCAGTTGTATTATTAAATGAGTTACTCATGAGTGCATAATTTGTTAGTGGCAGAGGTGTTAGAAACAGGTTCCTCTAATTTCTAGACTTATGTTCTCCTTACTATATCATGCACTCAATTTTTTGTTTTTTGCTGTGCTAGGGATCTAACTCAGGGCTTTGCATATGCTAGGCAAGCACTCTACCACTGAGCTATATCCCCAGCCGTTTCAATTTTGTTTGATATATTTCTTCTCTATCAAAAGGATATGTCACATTGTTATTTTTTCTTTTTAAGAAAATCAAGCCATGTGCGGTGGCACACAACTGTAATTCCAGTACTTGGGAGGCTGAGACAGGAGGATCTCAGGTTAGTGGCCAGCCTCAGCTACTTAGTGAAGCCCTTTGTAACTTAGACCCTGTTGCAAAATAAAAAATAATAAATAAAATAGGTTATAGCTCAGAGGTAGAATGCCCCTGGGTTCAATCTCTAGTAGCACATAAAATAAATGAATGAATAAATAAATAGATAGATAAATAAATATATAAATAAATAATCTGTCCATGTTCCAAATTGATTTCTCTTAATAAAACTTGATTTTCCAAGAATGCCTATCACTTTTCTTATATTACATATAAAAAGTTGAAAGCCAGGCATGGTGGCGCACGCTTGTAATCCCAGTACTTGGGAGGCTGAGACAGGAGAATCACAGGTTTGAGGCCAGCCTCAGCTACTTAGTGAGGCCCTCAGCAACTTAGCGAGACCCTGTTTCAAAATAAAGAATAAAAAATAGGTCTGGGGTTGTAGCTCGGAGGTAGAATGCCCCTGGGTTCAATCCCCAGTTCCACACACACACAAAAATAGTTGAAAGATGTTGCGCTCGCTTCCAAGTTAAGAAAATGGAGTCATGAAAGAGATAAAGACAACTTATGGGAAAATGTCTTTGCCTGCTTTCTTCACACTCGTTATTCCAATAGTCACCCGAAATCAGATGCTTTAGTTAAGAAAAACGCAGGAAGGTTCAAAATGTAAATGCCATTGGAATTGTTCGGCAGGGAAGTCACCTAGTCGGCACCTCTTCTCCCATACTCTTTCATAAAGAACCTGGTTGTTTTGCATTCGTCCCTCCCGCAGATGACTAAGGAGCAGACATTCCGCCCCTCACCGTGGCAGGACAGCACGCTTCATCTGTGGAAGCACATTAAGGTGTTTCTCTGTTTCCTCTGTCTGGTACAGGGGTAGGCCTGATGAGGAAGAATAGAATACATAAAATATTAGGCAGATAGGAGACACATTGGGAGAAAAAAAGGACAGTTTTAAAAAATCTAAAGTCCTTAGCTTGCCCTGTGAAGCTTGCCAGGGACTTGCCCAAAGAGCCAAACAATGAAGCCAAACTTGAGCTTCACATCTGAAATTCCTGAGGCGATTGGCTTTGGAAGAGAAAGAACTTCACCTTCCACCAGAACCCCAAAAGGTCACACTTGTTAAAAAGCCTTACACCCTGCTGCCCATGACTTTGACTTTATGTCTCTAAGTCTCCAAGCCTGGGGAGGTTCCCTGAGAGTCCTATCTCAACACCTATTGTCTAGCTTGGAGCTTCAAAGAGGAGACCGCCCTCCCATGGCCCCCCACTTCCCACCATGGGCCTGGCTACCCCCTTTTCTCCAGGGGGCATATAAAAAAAGACTGTAAGGATCCTAGAAGGTCGCAGAGCACTTTCTCTCCCTCCCTCTGCATCAGCTTTCGGCACCCTTGAGTCCCTCCCAGCCGTGGTCTGCCGGGGCTCCTACACCCTGGAGATGACCAGGGTATGTGTTTCCCCACCTTTCTTAAATTAAACCTATGAGTTTTCTCTGATTGGCGTGTGCTGAAATCCCTTTCAACACTGGAGCCAAGGACCCACAAGAAATCTTCCAATCTCCCATAACAGATCTATGATGTGAAGAGACTCAGCACACTATGGGGGGGACTTCCACTCAGTGTGCGAGGGAGAGAGAGAGACATCTCTCTCTCTCTCCTTGCCCGCTAGACACAAACAAGAAAGCATGTAGGTCCTGTTGTACTAACAGCCACCTGCTAGTGACTCCTCAACTGACCTTGAGTTGAAATCGATGCTTGAAGGCAGGGGAGACCGAAAGGAACAAAGTCTATGTTGACCTTATTGTGTTGCTGATCGTCTTGAGTCCAGAGCTCTTCTCCTACAGTCCGCACTTGCAGGAATGGGAAGTAGGCCGTGTCCTTGCTACTGAAGCCAGTTTGTAATGGGCTTGCTGTGATCTGCTGCTGAAAACAGGATCACAGATATTCTATGAGCGCTAGAAGAAAGCAAGGAACGTGTGCTCGCTGGCTCTCTCTTCTCTCTCTTGTTTCCAACTGAAATGTGCAGCACAGGAATTATCTCAACCATATTATTAAAAATATCAGAATGGCAAAGCATTGGTCTTGAGGAAAAAGCCTAAAATCAAGTCCCGGCCCTGATATATTTATGAGCTGTGTAACACTGGATAAACCACCTACCATCGCCAACTTTTTTTCTCTCTCTCTTCTCTTTCTCTCTCTGTTCTAGAAGTTGAACTCAGAGATATTCTACCTACAAGCTACACACCCAGCCCTATTTTATTTCTTATTCTGAAACATGGTCTTGCTAAGTTGCTAAGGGACCTCACTAAGTTGATAAGGTTGGCCTTGAGTCTGTGATCCTCCTGTCTCAGCCTCCCAAGTAGTGGGATTTTAGGCATGTGCTACCATACCTAGTTTGTGCTTTCTTTTCTTTTCTTTTCTTTCTTTCTTTCTTTCTTTCTTTCTTTCTTTCTCTCTCTCTCTCTCTCTCTCTCTCTCTCTTTCTTTCTTTCTTTCTTCTTTCTATTTTGTGGTATTGGGGATTGAACCCAGGGGCATTCTACTTCCGAGCTATACCCCCAGCACTTTTTATTTTTTATTTTATAACAGGGTCTCGCTAGGTTGCTGAGAGTCTCACTAAATTGTGAAGGCTGACTGCGAACCTGCAATACTCCTGTCTCAGCCTCTCAAGTACTGGGATTACAGGCATGTGCCACCATGCCCAGCTCCTACTTTCTCTTTTTAATGGACATGTCAATACCTTCCGCACTGACCTTACAGTGTTTCTGTAAGAATGCAAAAGCATAAGGTATGTGAAACTGTTTTGAAGACTGCAGGCCCGATATAAAATATTTTAAGTGTTAATTACTCCTATGAGTCAGTTTCTTTAAATGTGTTTATGCCTAAATCCTTCTAACAAATATGTGGTAAGTTGTGGTATCCTCAGCATACAGATGGGAGAAGCTGGGACTCACAGAGCCTAAAATATGTGCCCAACGTCACACATAGGGTAACTAATGGAAAGGAAATTCCCATTTGCCTCTGTCTTACTCCAAACCTGCACTTCACCCGTTATGGATCCTACATGTGCGACGAGCTATGTTTGAGGAGACATGAAAATCCTAGTTGCAATTAAAATAGGCACTGGGAATTGCTAACATGCCCCAGCCTCTCCTCTCCACTGGAATTGCCAACACACCCCCAGCACCTCCTCTCACTGGAATTACCAACACATCCCCGCACCTCCTCTCCACTGGAATTGCCAACACGACCCCAGCACCTCCTCTCCACTGGAATTAGCAACACATCCCCGCACCTCTTCTCCACTAGAATTACCAACACGTCCCCACACCTCCTCTCCACTGGAATTACCAACACGACCCCGCACCTCCTCTCCACTGGAATTACCAACAC
>PVJS01029350.1:0-24838 GCA_004027185.1 Glis glis
GAACCCAGGGGCATTCTACCTCCGCGCTACACCCCCAGCCCTATTTTTTATACTTTATTTTGAAACCGGGTCTCACGAGGTTGGGGAGGGCCTCACTAAGTAGAGAGAGAGAGAGAGAGAGAGAGAGAGATACAGGGAGAGAGAGAGAGAGAGAGAGCGAGCGCTGAGGCTGGCCGCGAACCTGCATCCTCCGGTCTCCGCCTCCCAAAGT
The DNA here is from genome assembly GCA_004027185.1 of Glis glis. NCBI lineage: Eukaryota > Metazoa > Chordata > Mammalia > Rodentia > Gliridae > Glis > Glis glis. Next base: position 212 of record PVJS01029350.1, read on the forward strand.
ACTGGGATTATAAGCGTGCGCCACCACGCCCGGCCAGCCCTTTTTATTTTTTAAAGACAGGGTCTTGCTAAGTTGCCCAAGCTGGCCCAAAACTTGTGATCCTCCTGCCTCAGCCTCATGAGTGACTGGGATTACTGGTGTGTACCACCATGACCTGCTGGAGGTAGGATTCTAACTCAGATTTGTCTACTGCAGGGTGCGTGGTTTTATTTTCTCACTGTGGTATCATTACACTGCAGCTGTTTGGGGCCACTAGCTGCAGGGACAGATGGGCCTCTCACCTTAATGGCCTGTCAGTTCATCACTGCCTTTTAGCTCACTACAGTAACTGATATTGCTAATGGCCCCACCACTATGAAAAGGTTATGTTAAACCTGTCTTTGAAAAGGACAACAGTGTATAAGACATTTTAGAGACATTTCTAGCCAAGGTCATTCCAATAACAGCAAACTAACAAGCAAGCAAGCAAGCAAACACCAAGTTTGGCTACTCAAAGCTCTAGTTGGCTGGAAATCTCACATAAGTGTAATTCGTCATCTCCCGGAGAAGCTAGGCACAGACCGCGTTACTGGGCATATAAAATAGTATATAAATAATACATGTACAAGAAACCACTCTGTTCTTTGTGGAGCCAAACAGAATAGGCTTTTGGAGAGTCTGCTGGTTCTTGCTTTGAAGGATGTTGTTGCTAAGCAATGTTGCTAATATTATGGAAAGACAGCATCCCTCCAGACTTTCCACCCAGCCCCAGACACCCTAGAGCTGGAAGTGGCTTTGAGGGTAGCAGCAACTAGGAGTTTTGGTAATCAGTGGGATGGAGGCCAGGGGACACTGGGTGTAAGAAGGACTGTGCTGCAGGCCACTGGGGCCCCTGGTTTTCTGGAGTGACCTCTGGGCAGTCTCTATGCAAAAAGCACTCCTTCATGTTCATCAGGAATTTTATACTCAGAAGAATCCTTTCCAAGTGTCTCCATGGTGGGAAAAAAATATAGTCATGCAACTTAGCAGATTTTTTTTGTTTGCGGTACTGAAATGCTAAGTTCGTGATCCCACCAAAGACCACCAGGAGCCGATTCCGATGCAAAGCACACGAGAGTCCTTTATTCAAGCTCGAGCTTGGGCTCCTAATGTGCACCAATGCAGTGGTCACAGGGAGAAGCCCCTTGCTCTCCGAGAACAAAGCTTTTATCCCCTAAGGAGGCAGCCACCCCACCTTTACATTGATAGGTTAGTTTAAAACATGAGCTTGTTGGCGTTCCCTGGTTGGTTTAATTTTCGCGCCTTAGGTAGGGGTCATCGTTAGGGAAGCCTTAACCTCATATGGTGACATTTAAGCTGATTGGTCGGGCCCAGAGTACCTTTCTCAGGAATGTCCAGGATGGGTGGGGGGGGCCTGCTGACTCTGGTCAGAGTGGCCTTGCCTGATTATCTGTGAATTCCAAACCCAGGTGTGCTTGACACCGATTGGCTGTTTCTAGGGGTTGCTAGGGACAGGATCAGATTAGCACACTTAATGGTTTCTACAGGGTATGGGGCAACAGGCTATAGAAACTTAACTTCTAGAAAAACAGATACTTAGGCCTATTCTACTTAAAGCTTTAACTAAAGCCTGTCATGGCTTCGCTTTGGTTCTTCAAACCCAGGGGCATTCTACCTCTGAGCTACATCCCCAGCCCTATTTTTATTCTTTATTTTGAAACAGGTCTCACTAAGTTGCGGAGGGTCTCACTAAGTAGCTGAGGCTGGCCATGAACCTGCGGTCTTCCTGTCTCAGCCTCCCAAGTACTGGGATTACAAGCCTGCGCCACCATGCCCGGCTAACTTAGCAGAAATTTAAAAATCCATCAATGACCCCTTCCTCCTAAAGTAAGAGAAATAAGCTGGGTGTGGCGGCACATGCCTGAATCCTAGTGCCTTCAGTGGCTGACACAGGAGAATCACAAGTTCGAGGCCAGCCTGGGCAACTTAGTGAGACCGTGTTTCAAAATAAAATAAAATAAGCTGGGCATGGTGGCGCACGCTTGTAATCCCAGTACTTGGGAGGCAGAGACCAGAGGATCCGGGTTCGCAGCCAGCCTCAGCTACTTAGGCCCTCCACAACTTTGTGAGACCCGGTTTCAAAATAAAGGATAAAAAATAGGGCTGGGGGTGTAGCTCAGAGGTAGAATGCCCCTGGGTTCAATCCCCAGTACCGCAAAAAAATAAAAAAATAAAAAAAATAAAAAGGGCTGGGGCTGGGGATATAGCTCAGTGGTAGAGCACTTGCCTAGAATGTTCAAGGCCCTGGAAAAAAAAGAGAGAAAAAATAGTTTAAATACTTTCAGGAACCAAAGCAATCTATGAAGAACTCTTTTCTTTCTCTACCCACTTTTTGTAACCCCAGAACAGGAAATCAGTAAAGTTCTGATCTATACCCCGCATTACCACAGGCTTCCCCTCGGTGACTATGGGCACCAAATGATGTGCAGCCCGAGGGCCGCATGCCCACCTTCGAGTGGCATGTGGGTTTCCTTTCCCTGGAGTTCAGAAATACCACACAAGTCACCGAGATCTATTTCCAAAACCCAAGTGGGTATATCGTCAGATCCTCTGCTTAATAGATGCGCAGCTCTGGGAGAGAAGGGCTGAGCTGCATGCAGTTCCTACGACCTGTTTTGAGGCTTCCCAGCCCTGCCTGGGATGCCCAGGCTTCTGTTGCTGGCACTGTGGGAAGGGCCCTGTTGGTGCTCTTCGTGAGCTCTGGAAGGGGATTTAGGAGCTGGGAAGAGTCTGTGTCTTGGCAAAGACTCTTCCTACATCTTTTCAAAACAGAAACTGCTCCCTGCCTCAAATGACCTTCTCAGTCATTCTTTCTCCTCACCCTCTCTGCTCCCTCCTGCCCTCTTTTTCCATCTCCACCCCTCTCCACTCTTCCACAAATGGTAATCTGGTTCCAGAGACGCAAGTGCGCTGCATCCCAGCAGGGGGCGCCAGTGTACCTGCTAAGAATGAATATCAATTTCCTTATAAGCCCAGACAGGTGCGAGTGCTCGGTAGAGGTGTGAGGTGTGAGAGGGGGCTTTTGGGTGATTTTCCCCAGCATGTATGCACATCTTTTTGTCCTTCAGCATAGAAGAGAGTGGGGGTGCTGTCCTGTCCTGTCTAAGCCTGCATGTTTATAACTCTTGCATCCCGCCAAAGGTTGTGTGATTCAGAGACCCTGCAGAAGGGGAGGAGCAAGGCATCTGGTTTTCATCAAAGGCCCTACCTTCCCTGCTCCAGAGCCCCTCTCGCTCCCATCTTCCCCAGTCCCCGCCAAGAACAGTTGCAGTGACTTTGCTGCAGAGCAGTGATGGAGACACCAGGAGTTCAAAGTTGGGAGGGGCAGGGAGACAGCATCTGCCTGCAGGCTGTCTCTGAGAACCAGGGGTGCCGGCAGCTGGGCTGATTCCCGGTTTCACATGGATGTGTCTTCTGGAGCGGGCTCCTGGGCACAGGAGGCTCTTTTCTTCAGGCCCAAGCATGCGTGTCTGTCTGTCTGTCTCAACCCACTGGCCCCTTAGGAGCGGGTTGTGCAGCTGTTTGCCCTCTGTTGATGATTAACTTTCCTGTTCCTACTCCCACCCAGGCCCCTGAAAGCCTTTGGGTTTCCCCTGCATGGGGGCACAGATCGGGCTGGCAGCTGCCTGCATTTTGTTCTCAGGGACCGTGTGGGCTATTGTGGCTGTTGAGTGGGGACGCTGCTCGGGATAAGCTGTAGGGTGGTTTGGGGCCTGGAGGAGGACCCTTCTCTGACCACTGTAGTGCTCACTGACCTTGATTCTTGCAGCTTGAACATGTGTAACTTTCTTGGTCCAACCCAAAGTACCCATGGATTATGGTCTTAGAACACCCTCATGTCACTAATGTGGAAATTGTTCCTTTTTAGTTTTCTTTCATATTGTGATTTCTTCGAGGACAGTGTCTTAGTTTGGTGCAAGTATCTTGCTATCACCTCTCACTGGCCTAATTTTCTTTTTTTAAGGAAGGTGCTTCAGGCTCAGGGCCCTCATCAGGGAACAGCACAGAGGTAGAATTTAATAAATCTTTATTTGTTTTCATGGTCTCGCTAGCAAGTAATCATGGATTTTCATTTAGAGTGGTAATAATGTATTCTTTGAACACAAAGTAAAAAAGTGAGTTGACTTAGCAGAAGCAAAATAATAAGCAAATAATCAAGCAGTATGACATTAAGACCAAAAACTGTGAAGGTTACACGTGAATGGTCTTGTTCGGGGAGCCACTGACTGACTGCACTGTGCGCACCAGCTGCAGATGGTATTGTTTTGCAGCGTTTCCAGTTCTCTCTTTCACTCTAGTCTTGCACAAAGTTGGACATGTCGTGTTAATAAATGTTGGGTGAGCAGGCATCCCTAGCATAGCTTGGCATTGCATTCTCTGCCATTAATGAGTTTCCTGTGATTTGGTGTCTCCTCTGTGGGGTGTAATACGTGCCATGGGCCGTGGGCTCTTTCTAAGAGGAAATGCCTACCTCTCAGGGCCCAGGAGTAGGATCTGAGAGATTATGTTCTCTTGGAGACAGCCTTGTGTTTTCAGCCACACTGGGATTTGGAGGAGCTGAGAGGGCCTGTACCCCAGGAGAATGAATAATGGAAGCTGTTTGGTAGTGAGTTTGCACCTTTACCTCAATGCCCTGCTACCTGCTGTGCCCTGAACCTGGCATTCTACCTCCATGCTATATCCTCACACCTTTAAACATTTTTTTTGTTTTGTTTTGTTTTTGAAACAGAGTCTCGCTAGGTTGCTGAAGAGTCTTGCTAAGTTGCTGAGGCTGGTCTTGGACCTGTGCTCCTCCTGTCTCAGCCTCCCAAGTACTGGGATTAGAGGCATGCATAACCACACCTGGCTCTAACCTGGCTTCCAAGTAGTAGGGGATGGGTGGGAGCCCCCCACCCTCACCTGCTGGGGAGGAAGACTGCTTTCCATTGGGATGCAGCCTTCTGCTCTATGTGGATAAAATACACCCACACTGGGCTGGACCTGTGACCAGGCCCTCACTGCCTTCCCTGCTATGCAGCGGAAACTGCCCATCAGCTAACCTGTAGGTGTTATGTTATACTGGGGGTTGGAGAAGACCTGGGCTGTATGCTGGGGCTCCTCTTTCTTTCCCATTGAGGATACTAATTCCCCAGACTAATTCTAAAGTCACTACTGGTGTAGTCCTTGCAGCCCGCCTGGCTGCTAATCCCAGGGATGGGCCGGGGTCACTCCATTTGGTTATAAATAGATGTCCATGCTATATCTATGATCCCCCACTACCCAAGAGGCTCAGGAGGGCCCAAGGCCATGGCTAATGGATGCTTCATAAATAGACCAGGGGCATTTTGGAACCACTCCGGGGCTCCCTCCCCTCTAGCCCAGCTCCAGTGCCAGCAAGAAGCTGTGCCTCCTGGAGAGGCAGGGCTGAAGCCCCGGAATTCATTTGCCACCCCTTCCCCTCTTCAGCATGGTCCCTTCCTGCCCGGATTTTTTTTTTTTTTGTTTGTTTGTTTGCTTCAACACCAGACTGTATAAAAAAAAAACAAGGCAAATTGACTCAGGGACTTCTTTGGCCCCAATAGGACTGTTTCTAAAGATGGACTAATTGGCTTGCTTTAATTCCCCGCCAGCCCATGCCGGGTTCCTTTCCCCGAGGGTGCAAAGCCTCTAGTTACCCTTGAAAGGTAGGAGGGGTCTGGGAGGCCCCGCAGCAAATGGAAGTGGCCGAGGGGGACTTAGGAGACCAGGGCCTTTCCCCAGGAGCTGGCGTGACCTTTCATCCTTCCATTCCCAAGTGGAGACGGAGTTTGCACCCGGTGTGCAGGGGGCGGGGAGGAGGGGGCGCGGCGTGTGTGCAGCGGCCAGGAGGGTGGGCTGTGGGCCGTGGGGAGGGGGCGCCCGACCTGCATCTCTCTGGCAACCTGGTCCTCGACGTGCACTTGATCGATAACCCTGTGATGTGTCCAACTCCGGGACCAGGAAAGCGCATGTTCTGGGGAGCTGACCCCCCAGCCCGTCCTCCACCCCCTCACCACCATCCCTTGGGGAAGGAGCCTCCTGCCTAATGGAAACGCTGCGCCAGCTCGCGGCCCCGCCGGGGAGCCCCTCTGCGGGTCGGAAGCCGGGCCCTGGGGCGGGGCGCCGCGCGATGGCAGTTTCTCCTGGACGGAGGGCGCGCGTCTCCTCTCGGTGCATGCTTTCTCTCCGGGTTTTCAAGACAGTGACAGCATCGGGGAAGTATCCCGCGGGCCGGGCTGCGAGAGAGAGCGCGTCGGCCGCCTCTGCCGGGGAGGAGCGCGGGGGAGGACGGGGCGCGGCTGCTGGGCGCGGGGCCCTGGAGCGCGGCTGCGGGGCCGGGCGGGGCCGGCGGGCGCCCCGAGCCATGCGCCCGGGAGATAGACGCTGAAGGTCGCCGGGGAGCGAGCGCGGTCACCTGACCCCGGCGGCGCACCTAGGCGGGGCGGGCCCATGCGCGGCGGGCGGGCGGGCCGGGGCGCGGGGACGGGGACGCGCGGGCGGGCGAGGGCGCGGCCGGGCACCCCGGCGGCCTCGCCATGTCCCAGCCGGCCGGGAGGATGCACTGCCGGAAGGCGGGGATCCGCGCCGCCGTGGTGCTCATCGGACTCCTGCACAAATCCCGAAAACAGAATAAAGAGAAAAGGTAAAGCGGGCAGCGCCGCCTGCCCTCCCCTCCGCTGCCGGGCTAAACCCCAGTTTTCTTTGGGGCGCACTTTTCGCGCGGGCGTTGGGCTCGGTTGTTGGATGCGCCGTCGGGGGTTGGGGGGAGCGGGTTCTAAGCTTCGCCCCAGACGCTGGCCGGTCCGAGGAAGCCCAGGCAGGACATGGGGCTTCGGGGAGGGCCCATCGGAGTTCATCCCCCCACAGAGGGACACCAAGTCCTTCGCCCCCAGACCTCGGCTGTGCCCATCGCGGCGCCCGCCCCGAAGCCTGCAGCGCCGGTACCATTGATCCGGGCGACAGTCCCTGGCTCAGCCCAAGTGGCTCGATGGGCCATGTTGCCATTGGCTTCTCTGACACCAGGCTGAGCCCGCGAGGTGCCGGCCTGGCAGAGCGCGGCTCGCTCTGTGCTAGGTACCAGCGCTCAAGGACCAAGTTTGGAGGCTGCTCACCCCGGTCCCCCACTGTGACTCTGTTTTAGGGGTTTTCCCTCTTGACTCTGTCCTATTTGGGTCTGCTTGAAAATCGTATCGTTTACTTAGGCTATTTCAGAGACACTTTGAACGACCTGTAGGGTGGGAGGTGTGGAGTTTGGGGTGCAAGGAGGAGGGTCTGGGGCAGGTTCTTGGGCTCCAGTCCCCAGCTGCAGGCTTGATGCCTGCCAGACCCCAGGAGGAGCCCATGCAGGATGTTGGCACAGGTCTTGCCTCTTCTGCTAGGGTGCATGGTCAGGCTTCCTGCAACTGAAGGGTAGGGGAGTCACCCCAACTTCCAGTTGCCCTTGCTGGACCCTAATTTCTAGAGGAGTTTTGGAGAGGTTAGGACTGTACTCTGCATACAGCAAGGGCATTGGAGCCAGAGACATCTGGGTGGTGACTGGCAGCCCTGAGCTTGTCCAGAGGTGGCTGTGCCCTGGGGGTGGCGTTGGGCAGCAAATAGGGATTTTGAGAAGATGGTAGGGGTTGCCCTTGTGGTGGGATTGTGTCCCTTGTGTGCCCCCTCCCCAAAATGTGGTTTAATGAGATGTTTCCTACAGCATGGGATGAAACGCCAGAGAAACAACTTAAGGTTATCAAAGCACAAAATATAACATTGAGTCACCTAGTGAGAAAGTTCTTCCCTTTTCAATTCTGTACCAACCCTCATGATTTCTTCAAGGGGAAAGTTTCAGGTTGGTGCTAGTCTGGCTTTAACGCCTTTTTTTTTTTTTTTTTTGGTGGTACTGGGGACTGAACCCAGGGGCATTTTACCTCTGCACTACACCCCCAGCCCTGTTTTTTTAATTCTTTTATTTGGAAACAGGGTTTCACTAAGTTGTGGAGGGCCTCACTAAGTAACTGAGGTTGGCCGTGAACCCGGATCCTCCGGTCTCAGCCTCCCAAGTACTGGGATTACTAGAGTGTGCCACCATGCCCGACTTTTAACGCCTTTTAAAATACTTCCTAGTCTCCTTTTATAACAGAGAGAGCCACCAGCCAGCGCTGGGTCTTTAAGTGGGAAATGATGCCTACCTAAAATGGAGATCACCTTGTTTTTGTACCTTTTTTACTTTTAGAAATCCCTCCTAGTTATGGCCAGTGTTTTTTTTTCCATTTGTGGCAGTAATAGAAAATATCACTTTATTTCTTTTTGAGATGGGGGTTTGCTTTGTTTCCCAGGCTGGATGGTCTCGAACTCAGAACTCATGAGCTCAAGGGATCTTCCTGCCTCAGTCTAATGAGTAGCTGGTCCTACAGGCGAGTACAACCACACCTGGCAAAGCATTACTTTAAATGTATGCAGTCATGAGAATGAATCGATTTAATAGAAGTAGTAATAAAATACAAATGAGCAGGGCGTGGTGGTGCACACTTGTAATCCCAGTACTTGGGAGGCAGAGACCGGAGGATCCAGGTTCGCAGCCAGCCTCAGCTACTTAGTGAGGCCTTCCGCAACTTCACGAGACCCAGTTTCAAAATAAAGTATAAAAAATAGGGCCGGGGGTGTAGCTCGGAGGTAGAACGCCTCTGGGTTCAATACCCGGCACCGCAAAAAAAAAAAAAATACAAATGATATTGAATATAGCAGAAATCCTGCAAGTGGTCTAGGAGTGGCTGATGCTGGGGACACACATGTCTTGCAGAAAAAGCTACCAGCAGAACTCTAGAGCTTAGTGCTCCAGATCTGGGCCCCATTGGTCCCCAGACTTTGATTGCCTTCTATTCCCTGCCATCCAGCATCTAATCTGTAGAGTAGGAATGAACAGGCCAATCCTCCAACGTCAGAAGGATGAATGGGATAGCTAATCCGAGACAACCTGAGGCTGCTTTGGGAATTGGAAAGAAAACGTATTTGATAGAAAGATAGGTACATTAGCCCAGTTCCTGACTGAGGACAGGATGTGTGTTGGGGTGGAAAAGCCCTTGCACAGGGAGCTAGAACTCCAAGTCCTGGCTCCTTTGTTGACCCTAATGTGATAATACAGATTCACACTCTCAAGCCTCAGTTTCTGCCTGCAAACAAAGGGCTTGTGAGACTTAAGTGCAGCAATGCAGGTGAAGATGCAGCTGGAGAGTCTAAAGTGTTGCTTGAGATCGAAGGGGCTTGATCAGAATTGCTCTCATTCTCCTCTCGCTGGCCCTGTGCCCCTGGTGACCGGGGAAGGATGTCTGGTAGTGATTAGTAGTGATCAAGACCAGCCATGCATGGGCCAAGGAGGCAGCCAGATGGCTGTGAGCCTGGGCAGAGAGTCTGGGAAGGTTGGGGTGGGGTGGGGATACCGTGAGGTACAGGGAAGGCCCAGACAGGGACAGGGAGGAGCTGGCTGGGGCCAGGATGCCCCGGGGCATGGTATCTTGTCCTTCTTCCTGGATGCGTTGTGCTCTTCTCTGCAGGCAGACATTGGTGGCTTTCCTAGCACCTGTCTTCACCCTGTTCTTCTGTTGATCCAGCCGTCCTAATGACTCTGGCCATAGACTTAACCTACCCAAGGAGAGAGAAGGATTGGTTTTCACTTTGGTGCTAAATGACCTTTGCTTCCCTTGCTGTAACCTGGAGTTTCTTTGTCTTTAAGCATCTGAAATCAGTTCGGTGCACACTATTGACCCTTGCTCTGCGGCAACGGCAAGCTACAGGGTGTGTGTGTGGGGGGCAGGAGCAGACTGCAGCTGCCAGCCTCTCTTAAGTCTTCCCCAAACTCCCTGCTGGGAATTAGATTTGCTGAGTTCTTCCTTCCTCCCCTCTCATCACAGGGGCGGCTTAGACTCAGGCCCCTCCTCATTCTTCCTGAAGGCTCGATCCATCGATCTTCCCAGCACCTCTAATTGACAGGTGTGTGCAGATAACACTCTTGGCTCCTCCTTCAGGGTCGAAGTGGTCATGTGTGGCTGGCAGTAATGCCCCAGTGGTCCTTCTCTTTCTAAGCTACTTGGAAATATCATATATTAGGGGGCAGGTAGGTGTGCCAGGGAGTGTTGGTAATGAGACCAGTATCTCATATAGACTCAGACCCAGGAGACTTCCAGGCAGTCATGGTAGGTCCCAAGAATTGTGCTCAAATCTCTGGCCTCAGTTTGCCTGTTGGGGAAGTGGGCATGGTGTGCATCAGCCAGGACTCGACAGTTCTCTGTCAGCTGTGGTACAGCCTGGAGGTTCTGTCCCTTTCAGACCGTCTCCAGGGCTACCGTCACACGGGATCCTGCGAGAGCAGTGTTGCATTTGAGAGGGGGTTGGGTGTGAGTACAGTTCCCAGGAGGTGCCAGGATGCGGTCTTTCTCCAGACTGCAGTTTGCAATCCACTGAAACAGAGTTCCTTTATCACACTTTGATTGAAAAGAGCCTCCTTTCTTCTACATGTGGCAGATGAGGATGGGGCCCAGAGGAATTTGGCAGGAAGGACAGAGGCAGAGGAACACAGTCAAGATATGTATGTTTTGAAGGACATGGATAAAGTCAGTGTGGTCTTGGGTATGACATTCGGAACTGGAGGTCACTTAGCATAAAGGAAAAAGGAACCCACTTCTTATAGGAGTATTTGTTTTGGGACAGTTCTCATCATGGGATTTATGAGGAGGAAAATATGGAGTCTCTTATCATTCAGCACACTTGCTGGCAGGCTCTTGGGGGATCCGTGTATTTTTTTTTTTTTGCGGTACCGGGGATGGAACCCAAAGGTGTTCTACCTTCGAGCTACACCCCCCGGCCCTGTTTTTTATACTTTATTTTGAAACCAGGTCTCGCGAAGTTGCGGAGGGCCTCACTAAGTAGCTGAGGCTGGCCGCGAACCCGGATCCTCCGGTCTCTGCCTCCCAAGTACTGGGATTACAAGCGTGCGCCACCATGCCCGGCTGGGATCCATGTATTTGCTGAGTGTCATTCCTCTGCTGTGGAGTGTAATGGCTAGTGGGTTTGTCCTGTGTGGATTAGTAGGAAACTCCATAGTTTTACAATCCCCCCTACCCCCGGGCACTAGGGATTGAACCTAGGGACACTCTACCACTGAACTACATCCCAGCCCTTTTTATTTTTTATTTTGAAACAGGGTCTCGTGAAGTTGCCCAGTCTGGCCTTAAACTTGCAATCCTCCTGCCTCAGCCTCCAGAGTAGCTGGGATTACGGGTGTGTACCACTGGGCCCACCCAAAAAAAAAAAATGTGGAAATTCTCAAGCATACACAAAAGTACATAGAGTAGTCTAATGTGATACTCAGTTTCAGCCATCCTCAGCTCATGGCCAGTCTTATTTCATTTATTTGCCATCCCACTCCCCCACAAAATTGTTTTGAAGTAAATCCCAGACATTAGATCACTTCATTCTTAAATATTTCAGTTTGTATCCTAAAGATAAGAATTCTTTTAAGAAACCATTATAGCCAGGCGTGGTGGTGCACTCTTGTAATCCCAGTACTTGGGAGGCTGAGACAGGAGGATCTGGGTTCGTGGCCAGTCTCAGCTACTTAGTGAGGCCCTCTGCAACTTCGTGAGACCCTGTTTCAAAATAAAGAATAAAAAATTGGGCTTGGGGGGTGGAGCTCGGAAGTAGAATGTCCTTGGGTTCAATCCCCAGTACTGCAAAAAAAAAAAAAAAAGTCATAGCTACTCATGAGGCTGAGGCTGAGGCTTGTGGATCATAAATTCAAGCTCAGCCTGAGTAATTTAGCAAGACCCTTTCAAAATAAAAATAAAAAGGGCTGGGGATGTAGCTCAGTGGTAGAGAGCTCCTGGGTTCAATCCCCAGTACTGCAAAACCCCAAATAAACAAAACAAACAAAAAAGCACGCATGTGCCTGTGCACACACAGAAACACACACAAAACAAAAAACCATTATCATACCCCTCCAAATAAACAATACTTTCTTAATAGCATATCTAGTGAATGCTCAAATTTCTTGTATTGTCTCATAAAAGTTTTCAAAAGTTTTTTTGAGTCAGGGTTCAAACAAGCAAATGTGATTGGCACACATCTCTTAATCTGTTAATTTCTCTCTTCCAACATTTTTTCCTTACAATGTACTTATTGAAGAAACTAGATTGTTTGCCTTTTTTCTTGTTGTTGGATGTGCTTCGTGACCCAGGGCCTCGCATGTGCTAGGCGAGCGCTCTATCACTGACCTGCGCCTCCAGCCCCTGGATTGCTTCTCTTAGGGAGTCTCCCACAGTCAGAATTTTGAGGATTGTATCACTGGTGCTATTTAACATGTTCTGCTATCCCCTGTGTTACCCGTAAGTTGACATTTAGTTCTAGTGGTGCCATCAGATTTGGGTTTGACTGACTCTTTCTCTCTTTTCTTCCCTCCTTCTTCCTTCCCTCCCTTCTTTCTTTCATCACCACCACCATCCTCAGAGGTTGCCTGTTTTTGTGCTGTTGGCAGCCATGGGTTGATTTGGTGCTTGGGTTTGAGTCTGGTGCCAGGGAGGAGATGTGTGTTCTGCCATTGGAGATAGCCCTATGAGCTGGTTGGACATGAGGTCTGAGCTTGTGGGTGGTCAGGCATCCTGGCCTTGGAGTCCCAGAGTCCCAGAGCTGGAAGAAGCAGGGGGTGGGAGCCGATCTACTCCTGGCCCCGGAACAGAAGGCGGCTTGTTCTCTTCTTAGGAGGTGGCTGGGTCCTGCCCTTTCTGAAAGGCCTGTCTCCACTCTCTCTTGTCTGATGTTTGAATGCCACCTGGTTGGCTGTCCTTGCTTTAAAGAGCAGACATCTCCCTTTTGCCAGTTTCCCATTATTAATCTCCCCGAGAGCTTGAGGAGTTAGACCCTTGGGGTTTAATGGACAGAATTCAAGGCATAAATGAGTTTAATTCCTCTTGAGCCACTGTTTTAATCTTCTACTTGGTGTCTTTGCTTCTAGTTCCCTTTATCCATTCTCCTACTGTGGATAGAGTGGGATTTAAAAGTTCCAATAAGAGCCAGGTGTGGTGGCGCATGCTTGTAATCCCAGTACTTGGGAGGCTGAGACAGGAGGATCACAGATTTGCGGCCAGCCTCAGCTACTTAGTGAGGCCCTCCACAACTTAGTGAGACCGTTTCAAAAATAAAGAATAAAGAATAGGGCTGGGGGTGTAGCTCCGAGGTAGAATGCCCCTGGGTTCCCCAGTACTGCAAAAGAAAAAAAAAAAAAGTAAAAGTTCCAGTAAGCCGGGAGTGGTGGTGCACGCCTGTAATCCCAGTACTTGGGAGTCTGAGATAGGAGGATAGCAGGTTCCAGACCAGCCTCAGCACCTTGGAGACCCTCAGCAACTTAGTGAGATCTTGTTTCAAAATTAGAAAAAATAAAAAGGGCTGGGGGTGTAGCTCAGAGGTAGAATGCCCTTGGGTTTAATCCCCAGTACCAATAAATAAATAAGTGCATAAAAAGGGCTGGAGGTGTAGCTCAGTGGTAAAACACCTCTGGGTTCAATTTCCAGTACCAAGCGAAAAAAAAATCCTCTTTCCTACGGAAAGTTCTATGTGTTTCCCATTATACTTGCAATGAAATCCAATGACTGTACTTGCCACCGCTTCTCTCCTCATTCACCATGATCCCTGTAGGTCTGCTGCAGAGGTCTTCTGCTTCTAGAACACACCAAGCATGCACCTGCCCCAGGTCCTTGGTGTCTGCTGTTAACAGTGACTTAATTGGTTGTTGCTTCCTCATCATTGGACTCACAACTCAAATGTCATCTCCTCCAAAAGGACTCCCCTGACCGTCCCATCCAAGCAGCTCCCTGCAGTCGTTTATTGCTTTACCCTCATTTATTTCCTCCATGGCACCCATCATTAATTGATCTCATCTAGTTTATGTCACAAATAGCTTTTTGGCAGTTCCCTCCCTTAGAATATGAACAGAGAACAGGGTCTTCGTTTTTGTCGGTTCTAGGTTCCCATTGCCCAGAACAGGACATGCTCAGTAAATACTTGCAATGAAGGGAGGGCTTTTCTAGAGATTTCATAGCTCCTCCCAAGTAAAAAGTGCCTATTGCCTGTGTCCCTAAGGTCCTCCTTTTTTTTTTTTTTTTTTTGCGGTACCGGGGATTGAACGCAGGGGCGTTCTACCTCCGCGCTACGCCCCCGGCCCTATTTTTTATACTTTGTTTTGAAACCGGGTCTCACGAAGTTGCGGAGGGCCTCACTAGGTAGAGAGAGAGAGAGAGAGAGAGAGAGAGAGAGAGACAGACAGAGACAGGGAGAGGGAGAGAGAGAGAGAGAGAGAGAGAGCGCTGAGGCAGAGCTAAGGCTGGCCGTGAACCCGGATCCTCTGGTCTCCGCTTCCCAAAGTACTGGGATTACAAGCGTGTGCCACCACGCCCGGCTCCTAAGGTCCTCTTAATTCTGTAGCACTCTCAGCTGTAAGTTTCAACCCTTTTCTTGTCTGAGGGAATCTTTTCCTTCCTTCTTATTCCTTCCTTGAGATTTTGAGAGACAAATACAAGTGTTTACATGTGCATGCAGTTATTTATTTATTTATTTTTTTGCAGTTCTGGGGATTGAACCCAGGGCGTTCTACGTCCGAGCTACACCCCCGGCCCTATTTTTTATACTTTATTTTTGAAACCAGGTCTCACGAAGTTGCAGAGGGCCTCACTAACTAGCTGAGGCTGGCCCTGAACCCAGATCCTCCGGTCTCCGCCTCCCAAGTACTAGGATTACAAGCGTGCGCTATCACGCTCAGCTGCATGCATAGTTATTTATTTATTTTTTTGGCGGTACCGGGGATTGAACCCAGGGGCATTCTACTTCTGAGCTACACCCCCAGCCCTATTTTTTATTCTTTATTTTGAAACAGGGTCTCACTAAGTTGCGGAGGCCTCACTAAGTAGCTGAGTCTGGCCGCGAACACGGATCCTCCGGTCTTAGCCTCCCAAGTTCTGGGATTACAAGCGTGCGCCACCACGCCCAGCATGCATAGTTATTATTCCTCTGATTCCTTTCCTTCCTCTGCTTGGTTTTGGGATCCTTAGACATGAGGAGCTGGGCTCAGTCAGAAGCCAGGCTCAGCTCTGACTCCCGAAGCTGGGCACCAGAGCTGTCCTTGGCTTTGGGTTCCTAGATCTTGGGTATTGGAGCGGCTGCTTGGTAGGCAGAAGCAGGTTCCCTTCATTTATGCCGGAGAGGGGCCAGTGGGCGTCTGGATTAGTGAACAGTTGCCATTAGCCAATATATATTTTTTTCTAAATGCGTTTTTTTTTTCTCTTTGGAGCCCGCGTTGAGCACAGACGGCTGCTACCAGGATGTTGCCAAATAGAGGGCTTTGCCAGGCGTGTTCGGTGAAACCAGCAAAAATCGCTTCTGTGCGAATGGGAGCTGCCAAAGAGCCCAGGAAATTTCTCAGTCATTTTAAGCAGATGAGTCCCCCCCCACCCCCCGCCGACTGAATCCCTTGCCTACCGGATCCATAAAAAGTAAATGAGGTAGGCAAGATGACTTCAGGTGGACAAGTGCTTTTTATTTTAATAGCTGTTTTACAAAATGAATTCTGGCAAGCGAGGCCAGTTTTCCATGCCTGACAGTTACATAACATTTTAAAAAAGCAAATTTGTTTAAGTCAAAAGTTTCGAGTCAGTTGAAAGAAAAGTATTAAGAGAAGTCACAGTCAGGTGGTAGTGGCACTGGGAGAAGATTGGGAGGATGTATGAACACTGGCTGAGGTTTGGAGCGCACTATTGGAAGGAGGGGACCGTTTCTTTTGCACACACACACACACACACACACACACACACACACCTGTTGTGGTTGGTACTGGGGATTGAACCCAGGGGCATTCTACCTCCGAGCTCCAACCCCAGCCCTATTTTTTATTCTTTATTTTGAAACAGGGTCTCACTAAGTTGCGGAGGGCCTCACTAAGTAGCCGAGGCTGGCCGCGAACCCGGATCTTCCAGTCTCAGCCTCCCAAGTACTGGGATTACAAGCGTGCGCCACCGTGCCCAGCTCCCAGCCTTATTTTGAAACAAGGTCTCACTAGGTTCATGAGAGTCTTACTACTTGCTGAGGCTGTCCTCGAACCTATGATCCTGTCTCAGCCTCCCAAGTACTGGGATTACAAGCATGTGCCACCATGCCTGGCTTCTTATATGTGAAAATGGGCCCAATAGCACCAATGTCCTGGGGTTGCTGAGGGTTGAATGGTGGTTGTAACAACCCAACACATTTTTTTTTTGGTCAGTACTGGGGATTGAACCCAGGAGCATTCTGCCTCTGGGCTATAACCCCAGCCCTATTTATTTCTTTAAAAATTTTGAGACAAAGTCTCACTAAGTTGCTGAGGGCCTTGCTAAATTGCTGAGGCAGGCCTTGAATCTGCTATCCTCCTGTACTGCCCGGCTAACCCAACACATTTTGCAAATTACTATTTGCTAGGCCCAATGCAGATAGGTTTACATACATATCTGTCTTACTTCTACCTGTTATTTAATTAGTTAATTTCTTTAGCCGTGTTGGGATCTAACCCAGGGCCTCATGCTAGGCAGAGCTCTACCACTGCGCTGCACCCTCAGCTGCTTAATTCTACTGGTTACCTCTGTTTCCCCGTTGAGGAACTGAGGGCTTGGGGGCTGAGGAGTGTGCTGGGCACAGTCAGGTGGAGGAGGGGATCCTAGCCTGGCTCTGGACTCAGTGCTCTTAACATGATTCAGAACCCAAGATATGCTTTTGTGCAGTGCCTGGTTTATAGTACGTGCTTAATGCACTTGATGCTGCCGCCACCGCCATCATCATCATCATCATCATCATCATCATCATCATTAATTTTTTGTTCTGGGGATCAAGCCCAGGGACATTCTACCTCTCAGCTACACCCCCAGCCCTATTTTATTTTTATTTTGAAACAGGGTCTTGCTAAGTTGCTGAGGCTGGCCTCGAACCTGTGATCCACCTGTCTCAACCTCCCAAGTACTGGGATTACAGGCGTGTGCCTCTACGCCAGGTTGCACACTAGCACTGCTATTATTAATGTATCAAAGTGCAACATATATACAGTAACTGTGCAGATCTTAAGGGTACAGCTCCATGAATTTTCATACACATATCCACCTGTGTAGATACCGCCCAGACCAAAACATAGAACTTTCCAGATGCCAACAGACTCTCTTCAGCCTCTCCACAGTTCAGTTATAATTAAAGTCCATTTCATCACCTTGGACTTTTTTCCTGCTAGGTGTGTCTGGGTGTTATCTAGGGCTGGCTTCACACCCATAGGAGTGGATGTGGGCTGGTAGTTCTGAAATTGGGATTTCTGCATGGGGAGGCCTGGTTCAGCCATAAAGACAGTGGTGTCAGAGAACCCAGATTGGTTTCTAAGGGTGTGTGAACTCGGTTTGACATTCTCTTCTCCTTCCAGACATGCTTAGCGGGAACCTGGAGTTTGCACTGTGATTATTCATTGCCCTTGGAGCAAGAGTGGATTGAAAAATTGTCACTTGCTTTTAAGCTTATCAGTTGTGAACACTCTGTTTCATGAAGGCCTGAGCTCTAGCCAAGTCCTTCCTGGTGCCCTCTAGAAGCTGGGACGTCCTTGGAGACACATCAGCCCCATGTGTGCCCTGACAGCCTCAGTTAGCCTGCTTCTCTGAAGGCGGGAGGGAGCAGACCTGTTGGTTAGACCTTCCTCTCCCCTGTCCTTTCCCCTTCCTCCTTCTACTTGTTTATTGTCAAGATTTTTTTTTTTGTACTGGGGATTGAACCCAGGGGCATTCTATTTCTGAGCTACACCCCCAGTCCTATTTTATTTTTTATTTTGTAAGAGGGATTTGATAAATTGCTGAGGCTGGTCTCAAACCTGAGATCCTCCTGTCTCAGCCTCCCAACTACTGGGATTACAGGTATGCACCACCATGGCTGGATACTGTCAATATCTATTTTTTTTGTTTTTTTTTTTGTACTGGAGATTGAACTCAGGGGCATTCCACTTCCGAGCCACACCCCCAACCCTATTTTATTTATTTATTTATTTATTTATTTTGTGGTTCCGGGGATTGAACCCAGGGGCGTTCTACCTCCGAGCTACACCTCCGACCCTATTTTTTTTTACACTTTATTTTGAAACTGGGTCTCACGAAGTTGTGGATGGCCTCACTAAGTAACTGAGGCTGGCCGCGAACCCGGATCCTCTGGTCTCCTCCTCCCAAGTACTGGGATTACAAGCGTGCACCACCACACCCGGCTTATTTTTTTATTTTGTAAGAGTGACTCGCTAAGTTGCTGAGGGTCTGTTTTGCTAAGTTGCTGAGGCTGGTCTCGAACCTGTGATCTTTCTGTCTCAGCCTCCCAAGTACTGGGATTACAGGTGTGCACCACCATGCCTGGCTACTGTCATGATCTTTACCAACTATACAGAATGCTGTGCGGTAGAATCTGGGCACCGAGGATGGCTGTGGCCCTTGGCGCTTACTCTCAAGGGTTGAGCAACTCATAACAGCCCCATGAGGGAGGCACACCTTTCATCCCTGGCTTACAGACAGGGCTCAGGTTACAGAGTCTCATAGGAGTGGAGGCAGGATCTCCCCTCATTTTTTCATTATCATCCTAGAGCATCACACTGTCCTGTCTCTGAGTGGGGACAGGAGCACCCTGCCACCAAGGTGTTTGTCATCTGAGGCAGATGCTGGGAGCCGGCCCCTGCAGATGGGTCAGGTCTTCAGGAAGCCTCTGTGCTGGGCCAGATCCTGTTCTAGGTGCTGGGGACTCAGCAGTGGACAGCGCAGAAACAAAGCCCTGCCCGCCGGAACGTCCCTTCTCCAAGGACTCTGTTAGGCCTGCCTACCTTCCTTTTCCCTTTTAAGCTGATATTTTTAAAATGGAAGGTTGCACATTACAAATCTGTTTTTCAGTCTTATTTCGAGAAGTCAGAAGCTCTAGCAACATTGGCTAGGCCTGCCTTCCCTCATTGCACCTACAGCACCTGCCGCCTGCTCACTGCCGCCCACACACCCGGTCACACCGGCTACACCTCTGCCATCTGCCCCAGCTCTGCTGGATGAGGTGTACCATACAGGATATGGTAGGCGAAGGGGTGGGAGCTCTTGGGGTAACTCTCTGAACACAGAGGCTGGGGGTTGCAGCCCAGCCCTGCATGTCCTGGGCTTCCTTGCTAGGGCAGGTCCGTTGCGATTGAACCGGCAGGGTCTTGGCAGCCTGGCTGGGCTCCCTGTAGGAGCTGGGCTGCAGAAAAGCCACTGTGGATCTGCCTTTGAATGTCCCTTCTTCCTTTCCTTTCTGAATTACCCCCAATTAAAATGACAGAAATCACGGGTGGCCGTGCATTACAGTACAAGAACTCAGGAATGACAAGAGAAGGGACAGGGACGGGAACATGGATAGAGTCCCATTCCGGGCATGCGCTGGGATGGTACCTCAACCTCACTATTTCATTTCATTCCTTTCACGACACTTAGTATCATCATCTCCATATTCCATAGAGGAGAAAGCTGAGGTTCAAAATGGTAGCATATCCAGTGTCACCTAGCTAGTGCTGCAGCCGACTTCCATGCCAAAGTCTATGTCTTTTCTCCCACTACTTGGTACGTGGCGACCCTGGTCAAGGTGCTTACCTCTCTTGCCTTTCACTGTGAAGGGGATGGTGCTGCACCCTGGAGGAGACCAGGTGCATGACAGAACTTCAGAACTTTAGGAGCTAGGCACCTGAGCCAGCCTGCTTTCCTTCCCTCCCTCCTCCCCTCTCTTCCCTCCCTCCCTCCCTTCCTTTTCTTCTTCTTCTTCTTCTTCTTCTTCTTCTTCTTCTTCTTCTTCTTCTTCTCCTCCTCCTCCTCCTCCTTCTCCTTCTCTTTCTCCTTCTCCTTCTCCTCCTTCTCCTCCTCCTCCTCCTCCTCCTCCTTCTTCTCTCTCTCTCTCTCTCTCTCTCTCTCTCTCTCTGATTGAACCCAGATGCATTTTGCCTCTGAGCTACACCCCCAGCTCTTTTTGTTTTGAAACAGGGAGGTCTTGCTAGGTTTCTGAGAGTCTTGGTAAGTTGCTGAGGCTGGTCTTGAACCTGTGATCCTCTTGTCTCCCAAGTACTGGGTTAATAGGCATGCGTCACCACACCTGGCTCACCTGAGCACTTTCTTGCTATTTTTTTTTCTTTTTTGTGTGTGGCACTGGGGATTAAACCCAGGTGCATTCTACTTCTGAGCTATACCCTCAGCCCCTTTTTTATTTTTTATTTTGAAACAGGGTCTTCCTAAGTTGCTGAGGGCCTTGCTAAGTTGCTGAGGCTGGCCTTGAACCTGTAATCCTCCTGTGTCAGTCTCCTAAGTACTGGGATTACAGGCATGCACCATGCCTGGCCTTTCTTGTTGTTTTTAGAGAAGGGATGGGGAGGTGTCCAGGGCATCTGGCCTTCTTTTGAAGGCTCAGTGTGAGCTGGGGGATGGTGGATCCTCCAGGTGGGGAAGGGCGTGTCCTGTCAGGCCTCAGGTAAGCTGAGGTTGTCCTGGCAGCTCAGGCTGTTGTCCTCACTAATTAGAACAGAAATTCTCACTTGTCTATGTGAACCGGAAGGTCCAGGCTGCAGCCTGGGCTATCCACGTCATCTCTATTTTAACAGAACATTTATTTTCATAAGACATTTAATCAAAAATGCAAAGGTAGAAACTATGTGTAAATCAAGAGGTAACTGAAACAGGCTGTCTGGAAACTAGATTTGCAAATATGCCGGGAAGGGCTATTGAGCTTGACGTCAACAAAGGCCAATTACTGGTAGCTGAGAAGGTCCCCCAAGGGCATGGCCACGTGGAGGCAGGACACAGGCTGTGATACATATCATGGGAACAGAGACACCTGGCTTCCATATTTCACCCCCCCCCCCACATTTCTGGAAAGTGCCGCCAGCCCGCTCTGCAGCATTAATCCTCTTTCCCCTCCATACATGTGAATGCAAGCAGCAGCCCCCATGTGTGAATGGGGTGCATTCCAAACATTCATCTGTGCCCCGTTCCAGTCACCCATCAGTGTCTGTGGAGTGCAGGTGTGGATCAGGCAGTGGGTTAACAGGGCTCCGTGCCTCAAGCAGGCTCTGCTCCAGAAGGGGAGACCAGCCGTGTCAGGTGAACCCAACATCGAAGAGGGTGGGTGCTGCAAGATGGGTTCAGGATAGCCGGGAGGTCGAAACAGAGGACCACCCAAGGAGGTTTGTGTGGAGTTGGTGGCATTTGAGGTGGGCCATGGGGACTCAACAGGGTTTCTGGAGGGAGAGATGGAGTAGAGTACATTCTGGAGAAGTGAGACAGTGTAAGCAAGGGAGCGGAGGTAGGAAAAGCAGGGAACACGTTCAGATCCCCTGGTGTGGTGGTGTGGATTTCGCACTGGGGAATAGTGGCAGCTGAGGCTGTCATGGGGGCCTGAGGTTTTGAATGGTGGTTGGTGTTGAATGCCAGGGAAAGAAGGGCAGGTGAGGCCATGGGACGCCTCCCCTAAACTTACGGGCAATTTGGTACCCCAGTTAGCATCCCAAAGCAGAATCAACCAGTATTTACACTGGAGAGTTCTGTAACATTCGTCTTATTGCAGTTCTATTAAGCAGAGGTTTGAAGCCAGATGGTCTTTTTTTCTTTTTCGTTTTGGTCCTGGGGATTGAACTCAGGGGCATTTTACCTCTGAGCAAAATCCTCAGCCCTTTTTATTTTTATTTATTTATTTAAAAATTTTGAAACAGGGTCTCTCTAAGTTGCTGAGGCTGGCCTTGAACCTGTGATCTTCCTGTCTCAGCCTCCCAAGTACTGGGATTACAGGCGTGCGCCACTGCACCCGGCTCAGATAGTGGGAGGCATATGGTAGGTGGTACCCCTGAAATGATTCTGCTTCTCATTGGTAGTTTAGCTGAATTAATCAGGAAGCTTTTGGTTGCAAGTGACAGACTCCAGTTTAAATTAATGTAAAGAAAAAAAAAGTACGGCGGGCGTGGTGGCGCACGCTTGTAATCCCAGTATTTGGGAGGTGGAGACCGGAGGATCTGGGTTCGCGGCCAGCCTCAGCTACTTAGTGAGGCCCTCCGCAACTTCCTGAGACCCGGTTTCAAAATAAAAAAAGGATAAAAAATAGGGCTGGGGGTGTAGCTCAGAGGTAAAATGCCCCTGGGTTCAATCCCCGGTACCGCAAAAAAAAAAAAAGTTTTTGTTTTGTTTAAGTAACTGGAAAGTTCGCAATGGAAGAATTCAGGCGTGGCTGCATCCAGGTCTTGAATGGTGTCCTTTGACACTTGGTTTTCTCTTCCCAGCTCTAGGTTACAGTTTCCTTTAGGTTGACTTCATCCTCAGAAAGGTTATCCACAAAAATTGGCAATAGCTAGCCGGGCATGGTGGCGCTTGCTTGTAATCCCAGTACTTGGGAGGCTGAGACTGGAGGATCTGGGTTCGCGGCCAGCCTCAGCTACTTAGTGAGGCCTCTGCAACTCAGTGAGACCCTGTTTCAAAATAAAGAATAAAAAATAGGGCCGGGTGTGGTGGCGCACGCTTGTAATCCCAGTACTTGGGAGGCTGAGACAGGAGAATCCGGGTCACGGCCAGCCTCAGCTACTCAGTGAGGCCCTCTGCAACTTAGTGAGACCCTGTTTCAAAATAAAGTATAAAAAAATAGGGCTGGGGATATAACCCGGAGGTAGAACGCCCCTGGGTTCAATCCCGAGTACCGCAAAAAAAAAATTAAAATTAAAAAATAGGGCTGGGGGTGTAGCTCGGAGGTAGAACACCCCGGGTTCAATCCCCGGTACTGCAAAAAAAAAAAAAAAAATTGGCAAAGCTGTTCCGGATTTACGTTCTGTGTTTAGCCACACCAACAGGAAGAGCAAACTTGCTTCTCAGTAATTTCAGATGTACTAGGGATGGCTCTTCTTGAACAGAGGGGGCGCATACCCATCTCTGAACTTTGGCTAGAGGGATGGATACACTGACTAACCACATCTGGGTTTTGTGCCCACTCTTGGTTCCAGAGATGGAGTTGCTTGGCTTGAGGGCACAGGAGGACTGAGTCACCTAAGGAAATTTGGTGCGTAGCTCTCAGAAGAGCAGGGGATAGAAACTGGGCAAGAGAAAACCAACATCTGTTCTCTCCAGTGGCCCTGGTGACTGATCTGGTCTTGGCTTAGCCTCATCAGCTTGGCTGGTGGCTCACTGCTGGTTCTCTTTCAGATGCAGGGATGCCTCTCTGCCTCTTTTGGGTAGGGAGTCCCTCCTTCTCTTTTTTTGCTGATGTAGCAGGTTGGACCCCCCACCCCCGCCCCCAGGCTTCAGAAGTAAGCATACTCCTTGGGTTCCCTTTTCCCCTGAGTCTATCCTGACCATCAAGGGTGTCACACATGTGACTGTCTGGCCTTGCTCAGGGTTGGTGCTCAACTCTGGGATTGGATAACGCTTCCCTGTCCTTTTTTGCCCATGCACGTGGGCTTCTCTTGTCCTTCAACTTAGAAAGCCTGGATTCCTTGGACATGATTGCCACGCCTTCCAGCCATCCGGCCGATGGGTGCTCTTGATCACAAGAGACCCCATATCAAAAGAACAATAAGTATACAGGGGGATGTCCATATGATGGCCGCTCAGGAGAATTAGAGGTACACTTGCAATGGGAACAAGATTTTATTGGGATTTCTTTCTCCTGGAGAAGGGAGACACTGCACTAACTAAGAGATTGTCAAGCTCCAGTCAAAGGAAGGAGCTAGTTTTATTCATGTGAAGGGTGGTAGCAGTGGGTTATAGTTTAGGAGTGTTAATTGGCTTTAGGTACATTTTATTTACTTATTTTTTATTTATTTTTTAAATGTGCTTTTATTGGTGCATTGTAGTCTCAGATCACAATGAATATCAATTTGATATTAACATACATGCACACAGCTCTTAGTGTCCCCCCCCCCGCCTGTCCCTCCATGTGGAGTACTGAGAATGACATTGGTATATTCTCATATGTACACATTGTTTATGATAGTAATTCCATTGATTCACTTCTTTCTTGCCCTTCCCCTTCCCTTAGACCACTTCCTTTGCTCCACTGAGAGTTCTCCACTATCACCTGGAGTCCCTTTTGTGTCCCCACTACTCCCTAGGTTGCGCATATTAATGAAAACTTATGACCCTTCTCTTTTTGTGATTGGCTAATCTCACTTAACATAATGTTCTCCAGGTCCTTCCATTTTCTTGTAAATGATGTTATTTTGTTCTTCTTTATTGCTGAGTAGAATTCCATTGTCTGTATTTCCCATAATTTTGTAATCTACTCATCTGTTGATGGACACCTAGGTTGGTTCCATAATTTGGCCAATGTGAATTGTGCTGCTGTGAACATGGGTATGCATATATTACTGTAGTTTTTTGGTTTCAATCCCTTTGGTATGATACCCAGTGGTGGTATAGCTGGATCATATGATGGATCTACTCCCAGTTTTCTGAGGAATCTCCACACTGATCTCCATAGTGGTTGAACTAGTTTGCAGTCCCACCAACAGTGTAGAAGAGTCCCAATTTCCCCACATCCTCGCCAACATTTGTTGTTGTT
>PVJS01029351.1:0-24838 GCA_004027185.1 Glis glis
GTTCGGAGGTAGAATGCCCCTGGGCTCAATTCCCAGTAAAACACACACACACACACACACACATACACACACACACACACACACAGAGAAAAAAACACATGTGAAAAACTGGGCGTGGTAGCACAAGCCTGTAATCCCAGTACTTGGGAGACTGAGACAGGTAGGTTCCAGGACAGCCTCAGCAAGTAGTGAGAATCTAATGAGACCCTGTTTCTTTCTTTTTTTTTTTTTTTTTGAGGTACTGGGGGTTGAACCCAGGGGCATTCTACCTCTGAGCTACACCCCCAGCCCTATTTTTTATTCTTTATTCTGAAACAGGGTCTCACTAAGTTGTGGAGGGCCTCACTAAGTAGCTGAGGCTGGCCACGAACCCGAATCCTCCGGTCTCAGCCTCCCAAGTACTGGGATTACAAACGTGCGCCACCACGCCCGGCTTCTAATGAGACCCTGTTTCAAAAAAAAAAATAAAATTGGGCTGGGGTGTAGCTCGGAGGTAGAATGCCCCGGGTTCAATCCTCGGTACCACAAAAAAAAACAAAACTAAATGTTTTTTTTTTTAAAGTGGTAGAGGGTTGTCAAATGGACTGATTATAAATGAATGGTTTCTAATCAGCTATAATAAATTGTTCCTTCTCCTGTATGGACAGGAATGGGGATGTTCTGGGTAATCCATGGCTTTGCCTGGGTATTGCATTTTCAAAGAATGAGAATACATCAAATGCTCTCAACATTAAAATCAAACATACTATAATCTGTAGTTTTGTTGTTGGTGTTCTCAAAATCTCTTCAGTATATTTGAAAGCAGCATCTCTCCAAGAATGGTCCAAGGAAAACTCAGGTACCAGCATCATCTGATAGATGTGCTTGTTTAAAAAGTGCAGTTTTGGGGCCAGGCGTGGTGGCGCACGCTTGTAATCCCAGTACTTGGGAGGCGGAGAACAGAGGATCTGGGTTCGCAGTCAGCCTCAGCTACTTAGTGAGGCCCTTCGCAACCTTGTGAGACCCGGTTTCAAAATAAAGTATAAAAAATAGGGCCGGGGCCAGGTGTGGTGGCGCACGCTTGTAATCCCAGTACTTTGGGAATCGGAGACCGGAGGATCCAGGTTCACAGCCAGCCTCAGCTCTCTCTCCCTCTCTCCCTGTCTCTCTCTCTCTCTCTCTCTCTAATTAGTAAGGCCCTCCGCAACTTCGTGAGACCTGGTTTCAAAATAAAGTATAAAAAATAGGGCCGGAGGTGTAGCGCGGAGGTAGAACGCCCCTAGGTTCAATCCCCGGTACCGCAAAAAAAAAAAAAAAAAAAAAAAATAGGGCCAGTGGTGTATCCCGGAAGTCCCCATTCGTCTACTGAACATAATTAGTAATTTTTTTTTTTTTTGCGGTACCGGGGATTGAACCTAGGGGCATTCTACCTCCAAGCTACACCCTCGGCCCTATTTTTTACCCTTTATTTTGAAACCAGGTCTCATGAAGTTGCGGAGGGCCTCACTAAGTAGCTGAGGCTGGCTGTGAACCCGGATCCTCCGGTCTCCACCTCCCAAGTACTGGGATTACAAGCGTGCGCCACCACACCCGGCTAATTAGTAATTTTTTAATGCACATCAAGGTTTGGGAACCAGTTATTTATTTATTTTACTGTGGCTTGAACTCAGGGGCATTCTACCTCTGAGCTACACCCCCAGCCCTATTTTATTATTTTTTTAGTTTGAAACAGGGTCTCACTAAGTTGCGGAAGGCCTCATTAAGTTGCTGAGGCTGACCGCAAACCTGCGATCCTCCTGTCTCAGCCTCTCAAGTATTGGGATTACAAGCGTGGCCCACCACGCCCGGCAGAACCAGTTTTAAATAGTGGAAGTCAAATTAGAAATATCAACTATCATTGCACTCAAGAGATGCAGACATTCTGCCTAAATGGGGGTTCTGGATAATGTAGCAGATTCATGTACTTCCCTTCTTCAAATCTTTGCTAACACATCACCCTTCCTATGAACACTTTCCTGATTTAAACTGCATATCACCCTCTCACCTATGCCTCCCGCCCTTCCTATCCCCCTTCCTTCTCCATAGCACTTAACTGAACTACTGTTTATTTATCTGACTTTTTTTTCTTTTCTCAGTGCTGAGGATGGAACCCAGGGTCTTATGTATGCTAAGCAAATGCACCTCCAGCCCTACTTATCTGACTCTTATCTCTAGAAATTAAGCTTCATATTGTAGGTGCTGGTAATATGGGTAGTGCTGGAGTGTAGAGGGTATTAAACATATATTTGTGCCTAGTTGCATTATCTTATTGTTTGGGTATAATGTCATTTGTTCACTGTCTTCCTCAAGAAGATTTTTTTTAAAAAATTATAAAACAAATTATTCTTTTATTCTCTGAGTGATGCTCTCTATGTGCAGTACTAGCAAGAAAGAGCTGGGACTATATCCTCTAATCTCCTAATTCTGGAGTCTGGACCAGTTGCTCTAAGGATCATTTTTCCTTAATACTGCTGAAATCCTCAATTTACTATGAGGATCATGTATTTGCAGCTGCACTGTCCTGCAAGGGCCACCCCTAAAAGGACTTGCTGCCTCTACTGCGAACAAAGTGGACTGAAGCTGCCAGGTGGACAGCAAGCCTACAGCTGGGAGGGGCTTAAGTCCACCTGCCTGTTACTGTCCTGCAAAGCAAGTATTGACAAAAGGAAGTAGATGCTTCCTCTGCTAAGGTCCTGAATGAGGACACTAATAAATGGATCAAGCTACTTCTTACACAGTCTTGGCTGGCTTTAAACAAAAGAGCCTTACCCACTTCCTGTCCTCCAAGCCACCTGCCAATAGCACCCACACACAAATCAATGCTCCTGCTGGACCCCTGGAGCTCCACCTCCCAGCATCTCTCCATGGTCCCCATTTTATACACAAGGAAGCTGAAATTCAAACCTAGGAACAGTTGGTTCCCTCTCACTGGGGTGTGTGAGGGGGGCTACTTGCTGACCCTCATCTTTGTCTCTCCCAGGACACACCTGACATTCCAGTTTGTGTTGAGATGGTAAGAAATGCCCCATGTGGGATGTTCCCCCACTCCATCCGCAGTCCAGGGGATGTGGGACAGAGTGGGAGGAAAAGGACAGGATAAAGCTAGTTTGTAGTGTTATGGGCACAGGGTGGCAGGATATACGTGCTGAGCATTCCCAGGTTCCCAAGGAAACCATTAAGGTGAGTCCCACATTCTTAAAATGTGTGGTGGTTGCAGCGGAGAGGAAAAGTGTGCCAAGAGGAGGGGAGAGCACCCTGCTGTTAGGGTCAGGGTTATTATGCCCAGAGCTGGGCACACGTTAATAAAAGGTAGAGGTGAAGGTGAGCAGCAAAGGGCTTGTCACCAGAGGCTGTCACCGAGTTACCCTGAGTGCACTGAAGGGGGTGGGAAAGAGTGGGAGGTGAGTTGGAAGGGAGGGGCTTGTGTGGCCCTGGGACCGGCAGGGAAAGGGGGTGGGGTGGATGTTAGCTGCCTCAGCCTCCTGTTTCACCCTTCCTCGGCTCCTTTCAGCGGGGGAGGTGAGGGGTCGGTAGGCTTGGATATGGACGGAGCCTTAGGGAGAGTGGCCTCATGCTCCAATGGCCATCCAGAATGGACTTTGTCAGAGCTGTCCCAGGCTGCACGAAGAAGTTCTGGGGGTAAGTGAGGTGACATGAATGAAAGTACTGGGGGACCCCACAGACTCAGAGGGCTGGGGGTGGGGAGGAAGGAGTTTGCCTTCTTGGGGAGTAGTCTCAAAATGAGATGGCCCGAGGGAAGAACTCCTAACGTAGTGGATAGGTAGCTCAGGTTCTTCCAATCGGGTTGGGTGGAGCCAGAACTCCGCAAAGAGGGGGATCGTTCCTTCGGAGGGGAATTTGCCCCGCTGAGCCATGGCTCCAAAACTGGAAACGGGAGGGAAGCTCAGAGAAGAACGGCCCCGGTGGGGAGCTGGCAGCGAACGTCTGGAACCCGGTTTCCCCAGTCCAGACAGGAGTCTGAAAGGGGCTGACCAGTGACCCCGGGAGCAAGCAACAGAGTCAACCCGGGGGTGGGGGTAGCGAATCTGGGCTGGGGCGGGGGACTTTCTCCACAGACTACAGGGGCCACAGGTGCGGAGAGAAGGGACTGGGGGAATTGGGAGGCATTCTTACTCTAGACAGCGAGGGCCGAGGAGGCGTGGGGGAACTGATACGGTTTCTACTGGGGTGCTGATGGAGGCTCCTCACTCGGGACGCGAGGCACTGAGCGGGTTCCCCCAATGGGATATGGGATCCTGGGAGTGGGCTGAGGGCCGCGGAGGGGGACTCTAAATTTGGTTCAGAAGGAATTGGGGCTCCAAGGGCGGCTTCTCGCTCCGACCGGGGAATGAGGGGTTCTCACCAGTTGGAATGGGTGGGGATTGGGGGCCACTGGGGCTAGCTCCTTCCCGACCCCGGGAGAAGGGAGGGTCTCTTAAATCCTGGATAGTGGGGACCTGAGAGGGAGGACCGGGGAGGGGGGTCCCGATCCGGAACCGAGCTACCTTGGAGGCACCGGGAAGCGCTTCATTCCGGGAGGGCGTTCCCGCGGCCCGGCCCCCGCGCCGCGGTGGGTGGGGGTGCGGCCGCGCCCTGGTCCCGGCCCGCACCGGGATTCGGGGTCTCGCCGGCCCCCGGGGCCCGGGAGCCCGGCGGGAGGGGGGTCCGGGCGCCGCCACCTCCGCGGGCGCGCGGGCGAGCGCGGGGCTTTATGCGCGCAGGGCGGCGGGGGGAGGAGCCGGCAGGTCGGCCCCCGGCGGGCCCTCCCCTCGGCCGTCCCCGCCCGCCCGCCCGAGCGGGGTCGGGGGAGGGGGCAGCATGGCCTGTCCGTCCGGCCCCCTTCGCCGCGCTCCTCATCTGCCCCGCGCCGAGCGCCGCCGCCGCCGCCGCCGCCGCCGCTCCGCTGCCCGCGCCGCCCGCGGCTCCCGATGGAGACTGACGCGCCCCAGCCCGGCCTCGCCTCCCCGGACTCGCCGCACGACCCCTGGTACGGCCCGGCCCGGCCCGGCCCGGCCTGCCCGGCCCGCGCCCGCCCCAGCCCCGCCAACATGGCCGATCCGGGTCGGGCCGGGCCTCCCCAGGGCCCGGGCCCGCGCCCCCTGCGCCCCGGCGCCAGGCGCTCACGCGGGCCCTTTGTGTCTCTCCTCCTCCCGCAGCAAGATGTTCATCGGGGGACTCAGTTGGCAGACTACGCAGGGTGAGCCAGCCCGGGAGCGCCCGCCGGCCACGCACAGCACCCCGGATCCCCCCGGCGCCCCAGCCCCGGACCCCCCAGCCCGGCCCTGCGCCCTGCTGACCCCGGGCGTCCTCGTCCCCTCTTTCGCGCCCCGCCCGGGGACCCCGAGAGCGCAGGGCGATCTGCGAGCGCGCACGGCCCAGCGGTCGAAGGGGAGCAGTTGAGGGGTTCAGGGGGCATTGGGGGGTGGGCTGGGCCCCCGGGACCCGCCAGCGGCAGCGCCAACTCCGCTCGCACCTGCGGCTCAAACTTTTGTGAGGCGGCTCCGGGAGCGGCGGGAACACGGCCGGAGCCGTCCCCCCTCCAGCCCAGCTCGGCCCTTGGCTTCCCGGGACCCCGGTGGGCGCCACCAGGATCCGCGGGAGCCGGGCGAGGACCGGGGGTGGCCGGCGGTGGAGATCGCGCGGGCAGCTGGGCACAGGGGCGACCGGGCTTCGCCGGGGTCAACGGGGGCAAAGGACGGGGGAGGGGGAAGGGCGCGGGGCCCGGGCTGGTCCGAAGGCGGGTGTGTGGTTACAGAAGGGCTGCGCGAATACTTCGGCCAGTTCGGGGAGGTGAAGGAGTGTCTGGTGATGCGGGACCCCCTGACGAAGAGATCCAGGTGAGCCCCTCACCCCCTCCTCCTGCTCCCGGCTCGCCCCCCTCCACCGCTGCCACTCACTGCCGTGTAACCATCTGCCTCTCCCTCACTACGCCGCGCAGGGGTTTCGGCTTCGTCACTTTCATGGACCAGGCGGGGGTGGATAAAGTGCTGGCGCAATCGCGGCACGAGCTCGACTCCAAAACAGTGAGTGGTCCTCGGGGCTGCGGGGGTCCTTTGGGAGAGGGAGGCTGCCAGAGAAGGTCAGGGCTCTTCCCCGGGGGACAGTTGGACGGGCCCCTTAGGGGAAAGAGGCAGTCTTCTGAGTAAGAGGGCTGCGGTGCTCTGAAACTTTGTCAGTCGAGTTGGGGGCAGAGGGAGAAGAACCTCAGGCCCGGGATGCGATGACCTCCTACCCCCAGTATTGGCAAGGGAAGGAGCGGCTACCACCCCCTCCCTATAGGTAGTAATCTTGATGCCTCAGAGCTTGGGGTG
This sequence comes from Glis glis, assembly GCA_004027185.1. Taxonomy (NCBI): domain Eukaryota; kingdom Metazoa; phylum Chordata; class Mammalia; order Rodentia; family Gliridae; genus Glis; species Glis glis. Next base: position 6,330 of record PVJS01029351.1, read on the forward strand.
GGGCTGGGTCCCTCCCCTGGCCCAAAGTGGGTGAGTCAGGGCTGCAGTGACCCACCCGGTGGCTTCTCTGAACTCTAACTAGTATTTGGCTCTGAGACACCCCCCTTCTATTCCAGACCAATGGCAAAGCATCGTTGAGGCCCCCTCCCTCCCCTCTTCCCTCCTCCCCAGACTTTTGGTCAGTGAGCTTCTTGCTTTGTGTAGAAGACACGGACCTGCCTTGGCCATGAAGGGATTTATGAGAAGGGAGCTAGCTTGCTTGGGAAAAACCCTTCTCAGGAGGAGCTGCTTGTTTGGCAAACTCCAGGAACATTTTGCTGCTGGGTCCCACTGCTCCCCAGTGCCTTGGACCCTGCAGGGGGCGCTGGTGGAGGCCAGCTCTAGGGGAGAAGGAAAAGGAGAAAATCAGAGGAGGGCTTACTGGGTGATGGGGATGTCTGTCTGCCAGGGGGCTGGACAGTGTGAGCTCTTCTCTCCTCGAACTCCCCCACTCTCCCCGTCCTAGGGCCTCCCTGCTTGGGTCAGTCACTGGCTACCGTTTACCTGCAACAATGGCTGGTTGTGCCCAAGAATTTGTTAAATTACCGCCTGTCCCCAGCTCCTGTTATCTCTGCCCAGTGGCTCCCACTCCTGCTCACAGTAATGAGCAAATGGGGCCAGGCCTCGACTTTGCCGGCTCTGAAAGGATCTTCTTGGCGCAGCTTGAGTGACCCAGGCTGGGAAAGGAGAGACAGTGGCCTATTGTTTTTGGTGATTATCTGCCATCGAGCTGCCTGTTCTCCTACCATCCCCTGTCCTCAGAATGCACTGGTGGCTTCTGCTGCACTCAGGAAGCTGAGATTTAGGGGCTGGGGGCTGGAGGAGTGGAAGATCGATAAGGGTGAAGAGAGAGGGGGAGGAAGGATGGAGAGATGGGTATCCTTAGGACATGGGGACTCGCCAAGGGCAAGGGCTTTGTCTGTGTTTGGCATTTCTGGGCTGGGGAAGGGGGCAGGAGGGAGGTTTACTGTGGGGAGTCTATTTTGGGTTCTGACTTTCACCTTTTATTTACTTGTTGGGTTTTATTTATGTTGCCAGTTGTGAGTCAGAGTGGAGGTGGGGTGTGTCGAGGATTGAGTGTGCGTGGGTCTGGGGGAGAGTGGCTTGGGGACCGTCTCCCCTTCAGGGTCTGTACAGAGGGATTGATTGAGGTGTGTTGGTGGCTGGGGAGGCTGCTTCTGGGAGAAACAGAAGAATGAAAATGTCCACGGAGCTATGAAATCAAAGCTTCAGACAGGGGCAATGGAACCTTTGACTTTCCCTAGGGTCTAGTGGGCCTTTGCAAGAGAGGAAGCATTGTCCCCGCATGCATTTTGGAGGTTCCGTCTCTGGACAGATTCCAGCGGGGGAACTTGTAGGAGGACGGTTCCTGGTCTGTGCTGTTCAGGCGGAGGGAAGCCAGGGCCAGTTGCCTAGAATGAGGCTGAGTTTTGAACAGAAGGAACTTTGGGAAAGATAGATTTTCTCTGCCATTGGCTGGTGAACTTCTGAATGATGTCCATCCTTGTGGGTGCCAAGAAACTCTGGCATGACCCGGCCTCCTAGGTCCTGCATCGATCACAGTGTCTCATGCCCTGTCTCTTGCTGCTTGTCAGCACAGCTAGGGTACCCAGGAGTACCCAGGTGCATCTTGATTTCTCCCTCTGTTGTTCACAGCCAAGGGCAAAGGTGGCCTCCTGGTAATAGCACCTTTGTTTGTGCAGTGAAGGGCAGTTCACAAAGGGCTGCTTTCACCTGTGTTATCTCATTTGATTCCCCACAGCTGCCCCTGGGAAGTGTGGGTGTGATTGTCCCCACTTTGCGGATGAAGGAACTGAGGCTTAGAGGGGCAAGCAAGTTACCAAGATCACAGGCTTGGCAAGCGGCCCAGAGTTTCTTAGTCCAAGTCCCATGCCCTTTCATGTCACCAGAGACTGCACCCTGCCTCACCCTGAGCCTAGCTGCATTATTGGAGCTGCTTGCTTGAAGCCTCCAGGAGGGCCGCTGGGGGTTGGAGGTATCGGAGAAACCGAACGGGGTCTATCCTTGGCGCCTATGAACTCTTGTCGTGTAAACTTTCCCAGGCAAAGAGTATTTCCATTTGCAAGGCTCCCAAAGTCAGAACTGCATGCCTTATCTAAACAGGTATCTGTGACGTCACTTAAGCAAGGAAGGCCCTGATACTTGAAGGACCTGATACTTGAAGGAATAAGACTTGGCTTACATTATTTTTGGTTCTTGCTGTGAGCCAGACACCATGCCAAGTACTCTGTATGCATTATCTTAAATAATCTTAAACTGGACATGGTGTTACACTCTTTTTTTTTTCAGTACCAGGGATTGAACGCAGGGGCGTTCTACCTCCGTGCTACGCCCCCGGCCCTATTTTTTATACTTTATTTCGAAACCGGGTCTCACGAAGTTGCGGAAGGCCTCACTAAGGAGAGGGGGGGAGAGAGAGAGAGAGAGAGAGAGAGAGCTGAGGTTGGCCGCGAACCCGGATCCTCCAGTCTCCGCCTCCCAAAGTACTGGGATTACAAGCGTGCACCACCACACCTGGCTGGTGGTACACTCTTGTAATCCCAGAATTTAGGAGACTGAGACGGGAAGATCGCAGATTTGAGGCCAGCCTCAGCAACTTAGTGAGGCTCTTCACAACTTAGTGAGACTTTGTTTCACAATAAAAAATAAAATAGGGCTGGAGGTGTAGCTCAGAGTTAGAGTACCCCTGGGTTCAATCCCCAGTACCAAAAGAAAAAAAAATCTGATGACTCTGAGGTGGGCATTACTATTTGCCCATTTTGCAGGTGTTTTTGACCCTCAGGCTCAGAGAGGTTAAATAACTTGCCCTAGGTCTCACAGCTAGGAAGCCGTGTAGGTGGGACTTGAAGCCAGCAGCTTGCTTAACCATTATGCTTTCCTGCCTGAGGCTGTTGTGGTTTCTGTCACCTCTGTGTCCTGGGATGAGAGGGGCCAAAGGCTGTGTGGTCTCACTCTGAAGTGTGATAACCAAGACCCCTTCTACCTCTCCCTTCTCTTTCAGATTGACCCCAAGGTGGCCTTTCCTCGGAGAGCACAGCCTAAGGTAGGTTGTGCTGTGGCTGGGAGGAGCTCCTAGGGTAACTCTGGGAAGTGATTTTCCCAGCCTTCTTGTCCATGCAGATGCTCCTGGGACCTCTGGACTGTTTCTGGATAGGCTGTGGTGGGAGGGGGATTCTTGATGTCCTTGCTCTGTGGAATGAAGATACTGTGGACTCTTCCGTCCATCTCTGGGTGGACCAGAGAGGGGGCTTCATGTGTAGGGAGAAAAGGAGCCACTTAGGGGGCTCATTGTCCTGTATTTGAAGCCAGTACAGTTTGGACCCTGTGTCTAGTCCTACCTCATAGGTCAGGGCCTCTGTGCCTAGAACTTCAGGGGTCAAACACAAGGCAGGCTTGCCCCCAAGGAGAGCCAGAGTTGGACCAGGGAGCTTACCTCTAAGCCCCCAGTCATCCTCCTACCTCTAGCATGAGGGGTACTGTACTTGCGCAGGGGCAGAGGGACCATGGAGCCTGTCACTGTTGGCAATGTGTGTGGAGAATGGATTTCTGAGCAGTTGTGCACTATGACACTCAAAATTTGTGGGCAGGGCAGGGGCCTCAGATTCGATTCCAGACCTCATGGCAACTGGCCAGATTTTAAATTTTAAGCCCTCGACTGTAGAGGGCAGGTGGAAAAGCTAATTGCAGTATAGGGAGTCAGGACTCTTGAGTTTGCTAACTTGTCATGTCTCCTAAGACTGGGTCCTTCTCCAAGAGATCTCAGTTTCCCCCTTTACTTACATAAAAGAGTTTGTGGGAATTCGGGTGCTTTAAGATTCTAGCCAGTGAATTCTTCTGAGGCCCTCAGCTCCTGCCAGGGCGAAGGGAGAGGAAGAGTTTTAGGAGACAGGAAAGGGGTATCTCTGGAAGGGGTCCAACAGTTATGGAGCAGGTATTGGAAGGAAGCCGCACCAGGGAGCACATGGTTGGAATTGGGTTAATTCCATTAAGCAGTTTGGTGACAGAAGGTGCTTTAGTGTTAGGATGGGGCTGGGAATTGCCGCGGATTAGCCATGCGCTCCTGGGGTAATTAGGACCATGTGTTCCTCCTAAAACAGGGCTGGGGCCATGGGGCTGCCAGAGGTTGGATTGGGAGGTTGAAGAGGAAAATGTCGGTGTTAAGTTCGGGAAGACCCTTTGATGGCCTTGGTGTGTCCCAGGAGAGCTGGTGGGGTCTTCAAGCTAGGCTGTGGGTCTGGGTCATTGAATGGCCCCCTACCTGCACGAGTCCTTAGGGAAGGCATTTTCCAGACCCAGGGAGGCAGGCACATGCAAGCCAGCCAGGGTGTGGGGTGCACAGCTGCCTGTGACAGGCCTAGAGACCTGTCCAAGGGGGAGCTTGGGGCCTTCAGAGAGGCTGGGGCCACAGAGAGCTTGTCAGCTGGCATCCTGGCAGGGGGCTCGAGCCCCTGCTGGTGGCGGTAGGCCACAGGACTCAGATGCCCACTTTCTCATTCCCTCCCCTAACAGATGGTGACTCGAACGAAGAAGATCTTTGTGGGGGGACTGTCGGTGAACACCACAGTGGAGGATGTGAAGCAATATTTTGAACAGTTCGGGAAGGTGGGTCTTGACTGGGGGTACTTGCTGGGGGGGGCCTCGAGAGCGCTGGAGAATGGTCAGTAGCCAGTGGGGGCCAGCTAGGTCATCCCAATTCCTGCAAAAGGTGAAGGGGGTGGGGGGGCTGTGTCCTTCTGCAGGTGAGGCCAGGCCAACCCACCTTTCAGGCTCCTGGCCCATCTCTGGGCCTCTGACTCTGGACATCCCCAGGGAGAGGAAGCCACACAGTAGCGTCCCTGTTGTTGCCCTTCCTCTGTATTTTTCTCTTGCTTATCTTCATTCTCCTGAGGGAGGCGGTGCTCCAGTAGCCAGCTCAATCCAGTCACCCCTCAGCCTCTTGGGAGTTTGCACCTGTCCAAGCCAGGGGCGGTTGCACCATCCCCCCCCCCGCCCCTTCCTGGAGGATGATAAGGAGGTAGTAAATATGACTCCCCAATGCACTCAGTACCTGCTTGCACAGGTGGGGCGCTTGGGGGTCTGCTGATGCCCAGGTATGGGAGGGAGGCTGAAGAAAGCATCCCGAATTCTCATTTGGCCTAGAGGATTGGCTGTCAGCTCTGAGGTGCATGAAGCTTCAATTTCTGGCCTATGCAGATGTAGGCCATGCAAAGGTAGGAGGTGTGGCAATGCCAGACAATAGGGTGTCCCCAGAAAGGTGAGCAGTGTAACTTCAAGGCCCTAGGGGAGATGCAAAGAGGAGCCCAAGTCGACGGAGAAGAGGAGAAGGAGGGCAGCTTGCTTGGAGCCCAGGTCCCTGGGATTTCTTTTAGGTGAGACCAGCCAGAGGTTGAGTCTCCACGCTCCCTCCCGCAGGCCACGGCTTGGGAAATGAGCTGCAAGCCGCGGCTGGTTGGGGGTGCCCTGGCCAGCCCATGCTGGATGCTGACGTGCGGAGGCCTGGGCTCAGGCGCCTCCGTGGGGACCTGCGTCCGAACGCAGGGCAGGCCGTCCCGGGCCCCAGAGGGAAGGGCGCTCCTGGGAAGCAGCAGGCCCGGCTCGGCTCCGGCGGGTGTCTTTGTGTCTGAGCGCCGAGCATTAGAGCTCGCACTAATCTGATCCAGCAGCTGTGATTGGAGGCCGCCTGCCCCCGGGGCCGGCGTTGCCACGGCAACCGGGCCCCAGGAGAAGCCGTCAGCGGCCGCGTCTTTTGTTCGGGCCTAAATCGGCGTTGGCATGTGAAACCGGCCCGGGGAGGCCAGGGGGAGCCGGAGAATAGGCTGCCAGGGAGCGAGGGGGACAGCCGGGAATGCCAAGGGCCCCGCGGCGGGGGGCTCCCCGCCCGGATCGAGGGGCCGCCGCCGAGGGGGGAACAATGGTCAGCCGCCATGGCTGCCACTCAGGCTTAGCGGCCGCCGAACTTGGCGGCTCCCACTGGTCAGCAGGCCTTGGTCGCCTCCCCTCCCCCTGCCCGAGCCCCCCTGCCCCCGGGTTCCCATGGAGACCAAAGCCTATTAAGGACACTGGGCTGGGAGCCTCCCTCCCCTCAACTGGCCCCAGGAGGGGACACCAGGCTGGGGTACACTGGACCCCCAGCCACTTTCCTTGCCCCTTGCCCTGGCCTCAACCCCTGCCCCATTGGGGGTCTGTCCAGCCGAGGCCCAGCCGAGGGTGTGGGAGACCAGGGATGCTGGATGGGGAAGGACTGTGGCTTTGGCCTGAATCAGGTTGTGGATCAGGCCAGAACTCAAAGCTGTGGGATTAAGCAGGAAGGTGTGGCTGGCTCTTCTGTTCATTCACTCGTCCATTCAAAAAATAATTGAGCTGAAGTCAAGGTGCTCAAGAGAACGGTGATCATGGTCATAAATGACACTGTCCTCACGTGGAATCTTCCAGCCCAGGTGTTGGCCTGTGCTCTCTCTCTCTCTCTCTCTCTCTCTAGTTTTGCCACCCTTCCCTAGGTGACTGTGGGCAAGTCCTTCCATAATAAAGATAATAATAACTGCTGTTATTTATTAAGCACTTCTTGAGTCCCAGGTACTGTAAGAGACATGCATTATCTCATTTAACCCTTCCTGATGAGATAGTCACTGTTATGCCCATTTCATGGATAAGGAACCAAAGTCATGGAGACCTAAAACCACTTGCCCAAGGTTACCCAATCAGCAAATGCAGGACCCAAGACTCCAACCCAGGCCTGTCCTACTCAAAGCCTGTGCTTGATCAAAACCCTTCTTCCTGGGTTTCTGATTTCCATTGCTTAAGCGAATGCTGGGGAAGATGTGCTGAGCCTAAAGTGTCTGTCCAGTTTGGATGGGCCAGCTGATTTGGGAGTAGGACTCAGAATGGGGTCATAGGGATGGGAGTGAGGGTGGCAGTCTGTGATAGGGCCCTGGGGCAGGGAGTCCCTTGGGTAGAGAGAAGTCATTTCCCTCTGAGATCCTCCTGGTTCACTGGGTCTTGGTTCCCACCAGGGGAAGCCGGAGGCCCTGTGTGGCTTGATGCCTAAGGATTGCTGGAGGAACACCCTAGTTCTGGAGCTGCACTTTAATGAGGCAGGGGAGGCCCCTTACAAGGCAGGTGAAAGCCCTGGAAGTAGGAGTGGGGGAGAGGCTGTGCCCTGTGGCTTGAGGAAAGTTTTCCCTTACCCCTTGGATGACGACTGTTTAGGGGAGGGTCAGAGGCTGGAGGGCCGGGTGAGGGAGGAGGGTCAGAGGCAGCTCCTGATTCCACCAAGGTGAATCAGACCTGGCAGAGAGGTCTGAGAAGGCAGTGACAAGGAGGTGGGACGGCCTTTAGCTGGCCTTGTGTCTGAGAGGACTGGAGATGACTGGGGTTCCAGAGAGGGTAGCTAGTGTAGACCCTCCCCCTTCTGTAGTCCCTTCCCCTCCCCCAGCCAGTGGGAGGCGAGCAGCCCAGGCACTGAACTCTACTTGCTTTAATTACAGCCTCTAGCTAAAGGAAACCTCAATTATTGAAAAGATCTGTACCAGGAGAGGGGAGTCGAGTCTGGTTGCTGTCCTGTCCGCCTGGCCTTTTGCAAAAAGGGAAGAAGCTTTTGCTTCCCCATCTCCTATTCTTGCTCCCATATTTCCTTCTCTAGCACCTCCTCCCTGGCTTGGTCCAGGATTGCTGTGTGACCTTGGCAGGCAAGTTCATCTGTCTGAGCCCAGTTCCTTATCTACACTGGGGATCTTCCCCTGCAGGCAATGATGAGCACAAAGTGCCAGGCATATATTTGGAGCTTAATGAATGCAGGCTGGTCCATGAGGAATTGGTGATTGGCTGGGGGGTGCTGTGGTGTCCAGTAGGGTTGTAGATGGAAAGGGGTCCCCTGAACAGGGAACAGGTTTAAGCTGGAGCCTGGCGTGGGCAAGCGGGGCGTGGGGCGTGGGAGCCCCTGGTGTTTGCTGGGTCCTCCATGGCAGGCTGTGTTTTAGGTGGACGATGCCATGCTGATGTTCGACAAAACCACCAACCGGCACCGAGGTGAGTGTGCCCCTCCCCCTCCCAGGCTGGACCTGGGGCCTGTGGTCAGCCAGGGGGCTGCAGGTCACCGCTGCCCTTTCATCTCGCCTCCTGACATCCTATCCCTGAGGATCTGCGTCCTCTCCCGGGCCTGGCCTTACAGAAGGCTTTTGTCCACCGTTTCCTGTGCTAGAAACTTGCCGCCCGAATTGCAGACACCCGAGAGGAGCAGAGGACAGGCTCCCCACCAGTGGCGCCCTCCACCCCCGCCCTGGCCAGCATCTCCTCAGCCCAGGCTTACCTTGTCCCTGGTAACCAGAGCTCAGACCAGGCTGCCCCAGGGTCAGGCTGACTGCACAGCCCCAGGCAGTCCCCATGCTGCCACTGCTCCCCACCCTGGCTGGAGCCCAGCCCCCAGCTCCTTTGCCCTCAAGCCGGCAGCATCTGGGAGCATCTGGGCCGCATGGTGCGTTCTGCCTGTCTTTCTCCCAAGGGCCTTGCCTTCTGAGAAGTCCCATTCCAGCCCCTGGGGGGCACTCAGGAGGCGAGTGTGTTCTCCAGGTGCCTCAGGACTTTGGGTCTTTTAGCCTTTTGGGGGGAGTGGGGTATGTGTTCTGTTTGCGTGTGCACGCATGTGAGGGTGTCTGTGCCTGAGCATGTGTGTGTATGGTATGTCAGGGCAACTGTGAAGAATGCCCATGACTGTCTATGAGAGGGGCACCGTGTGTGTGTGTGTGTGTGTGTGTGTGTGTGTGTGTATGCAAATGTATGTTTGAGCATATACACCTTTGTGTAAGTTTAAGTGAGTGTTTGTGGGCATTCTTTCTTCCCTCTTTGGAGAGAAAAGGCATGTAAAGTGTATGATGGGTCCTCTATACCTGTGGGTTCTACATTTTCAGATTCAATCAATCACAGATCGAAAATATTTTAAAAATTGTTTCTATTAAGCCTGTACAGACTTTTTTTACTTGCCATTATTCCCTAAACCATATAGTATAACAACCATATACAAAGCATTCACCTGTGTCAGATATTAGACGTCATCTAGAGATGATTTAAAGTATGCAGGGTGATGTGCATAGGTTCTATGCAAGTACTATGTCATTTTATGTAAGGGACTTGAGCATAGCACAGATTTTGGTATCTGTGAGAGGTCCTGGAACCAATCCCCCTCCAATTCAGAGGGATGACTGGATTATCATGGCAGCTCTGCCATTTTCTAACTTGCTGTGTGACCTTGGGCAAGTTACTTCACTTTGCTGAGCCTTGGTCTGCTCATCCGTAATTTGGGACTTGATACCATGTCTCAGCCAGTGGCTGAGAGGCTCCTGGGCTGTGGGCAGAGCCTTTCATTAACTCTCAGACACTTGCCCACAAGAGGAGCTGTGGTATTGGTATGACCTGGGGCTGGGCTCTGCCCCTGCCCGTGAGCCCTGGCTCTGACCCTGCCCTTGCCCCTTGTACATCCTCTAGGGTTCGGATTTGTCACATTTGAAAGCGAGGACATCGTGGAAAAAGTGTGTGAAATCCACTTCCATGAAATCAACAACAAAATGGTGAGCTGGAATTAGATGAGGCGGAAGTGCCAAGGGATGCTGGGGCTCCAGGCTGAGCCACTAGGGAAAGCCCCTGGGATCCAGAGGCAAGCAGAGTGGGCTCTCCAACCCCTGAAGATCTAGACAGGGAGGCTGTGTCCCATGGCGGTTGATTGGGACCCTCTTTGAGCCTCAATTTCTGCATCTGTGGAATGGGAGTCACCGTAGCACCATCACCACAGGTGTGGTGTGAGCATTCAGTGAACGACTACTCGCAAAGCCCTTTACACAGTGCCTTGCACAGCAAGTACTCTATAAACAGTAGTATGAAATGAATAATAAAAGCCGGGTGTGGTGGTGCATACCTGTAATCCCAGTATTTGGGAGGCTGAGACAGAAGGATTGCAGGTTTGAAACGCAAACCTGTTGCAGGAGCCTCAGCAACATAACAAAACTCTCTGAACCTAGTGAGACCCTGTTTCAAAACAAAAAACTAAAAAAAGGACTGGGGGTGTAGGTTGGAGGTAAAATGCCGAGTTCAATCCCCAGAACCACACCAAAAAAAAAAAAAAAGAAAGAAAGACATTAATAATAAAGAGGGCTGCCGAGGAAGAGGAGAATGGCAGCCCTCGCTGTAGGAAGGACTGACCAGCAGGTCTCTTGCAGGTGGAATGTAAGAAAGCTCAGCCAAAGGAGGTGATGTCGCCCACTGGCTCAGCCCGAGGGAGGTCTCGAGTCATGCCCTATGGAATGGACGCCTTCATGCTGGGCATCGGCATGCTGGGTACGTACTAGGCTTGCACCTGCGGCTTCTTCCTGCCTGGAACTGCTCCCCTGGCTACTAGGGGCTGCGTGGGTGTCGCATCTCCTCTGTGGTCTGCCCTCCTGTCTGAGTCACTGGGTGGGAGTGGGGGCCTGGCATCTCTGTCAGGGCTGGCAGTCTGCCTCAAGGTGGGTGGTTTAGTTGTGGAGTGCTGCCCTCTCCTGGTAGCCAGAAGAATGGTCCAGCTGTTCCATATTAATTGGTTCTCTGTCCATCCATCCATCCATCCATCCATTCTCGTTTGTCCATCCATCCAGTAAATAGATACTGAGCAACCATATGTGCAGGCACCATGCCAAGAATTCCAGCAATGACTTTCCTGAGATTTGTGGTCTGTCAGAGAAGACAAGTAAGAAATTAGATTTAGGATGGAATATAGGTTACCCAGGGAGCATGGTGATAGGGAACTTAACCAAGACGTGGAGAATCAGAAAATAAGCAGCATCCATGCTGAGCCTGCAGGTGGAGTAGAGGTCACTGATGAGAGGACAAGGGAGAGGGAAGGGAAAAGTGTTCCAGGCAGAGGGAACAGCATCTGCAAAGGCCCAAAGGTCTTTGGGAAAGCAAAAGGAGGGCTATCTCTTCTAATTCATTCAACTAATGTTTTTTGTGTGTGGTACTAGGGATTGAACCCAGGGGCATTCTACCTCCAAGCTCTAGCCCTTTTAAATTTATTTTTATTTTTATTTATATTTATGGTGCTGGGGATTGAACCCAGGGACATTATACCTCTGAGCTACACCCTCCAGCCCTACCTTTTGTTTTTAATTTTTTAAAGGAAAGTTACTCTTTATTTGTATGTTTGTTTGTTTATTTATTTTGTGGTACTGGGAGTGGAACCCAAGGGCCCTCTACCTCCAGGCTATACCCCAGCCCTATTTTATTTTTTATTTGGAAACAGGGTCTCGCTAAGTTGCTAAGAGCCTCACTAAATTGCTGAGGCTGACATAAAATCTGCGATCTCCTGTCTCAGCCTCCCACTCCTAATTACTAGGATTACAGGCATGCGCCACCACACCTGGCTGTTTTTTTCTTTTCTTTTTTTTTGTGGTACTGGGGATTGAACTCAGGGGCATTCTACCTCCGAGCTACACCCCCAGCCCAATTTTTTTATTCTTTATTTTGAAACAGGGTCTCACTAAGTTGCACAGGGCCTCACTAAGTAGCTGAGGCTGGTGGCGAACCCAGATCCTCCTATCTCAGCCTCCCAAGTACTGAGATTACAAGTGTGCACCACCACGTCCGGCTCTGGCTGTTGTTTTTTTTTATTTATAAACAGCATCTCAGCTGGGCATGGTGGCGCACGCTTGTAATCCCAGTACTTGGGAGGCGGAGACTGGAGGATCCAGGTTCGTGGCCAGCCTCAGCTACTTAGTGAGGCCCTCTGCAACTTTGTGAGACCCTGTTTCAAAATAAAGTATAAAAAATAGGGCCGGGGGTGTAGCTCGGAGGTAAAACGCCCCTGGGTTCAATCCCCGGTACCACAAAAAAATAAATAAATAAATAAATAAACAGCATCTCATTAAACTGCTGAGGCTGCCCTCTAACCTGAGATCCTCCTGTCTCAGCCTCCCAAGTACTGGGATTATAAGCTTGTGCCAATACATCAGGCTGTTGTTTTTTATTTTTTTATTTTTTGAAAGAGTCTTGCTAAGTTGTTAAGTCGGGCTACATTGCTGAGGCTGACCTTGAAACTGTGATACTTCCTGTCTCAGCTTCCCAGGTACTGGGATTGCAGGCATGCACCACAATGCCTGTCTATTTATTTATTTATTTATTTATTCATTTATTTAGAAGTAATTCTGACAGGCCGGGCGTGGTGGCGCACGCTTGTAATCCCAATACTTTGGGAGGCGGAGACCGGAGGATCCAGGTTCGCGGCCAGCCTCAGCTCTCTCTCTCTTTCTCTCTCTCTCTCTCTCTACTTAGTGAGGCCCTCTGCAACTTCGTGAGACCCGGTTTCAAAATAAAGTATAAGAAATAGGGCCGGGGGTGTAGCGCAGAGGTAGAACGCCCCTGGGTTCAATCCCCGGTACCACAAAAAAAAAAAAAAAGAAGTAATTCTGACAAAAAAAGAATTACATAAAGCTGGGCATGGTGGTGTACACCTATAATCCTAAGACAGGAGGATCCCAGGTTCGAGGCCAGTGCACTGCAATTAAGCAAGGCCCTGTTTCAAAATAAAATAGGAAGCCGGGCGTAGTGGTGCACGTTTGTAATCCCAGTACTTGGGAGGCTGAGACCAGAGGATCCAGGTTTGTGGCCAGCCTCAGCTACTTAGTGAGGCCCTCCGTAACTTAGTGAGACCCTGTTTCAAAATAAAGAATAAAAAATAGGGCTGGGGGTGTAGCCCGGAGGTAGAATGCCCCTGGGTTCAATCCCTGGTACCACAATAAATAAATAAATAAAATAAAATAGGGCTGGGCGTGGTGGTGCACACCTGTAATCCCAATACTTGGAGGCTGAGACAGGAGGGTCGCAAGTGTGAGACCAGTCTCAGCAACTTAGTGAGACTCTCAGAACCTAGTGAAACCCTATTTCAAAGTAAAAAAATGAAATGGGCTGGAGGTGTAGCTCGGAGTTAGAATGCACCTGAATTCAATCCCCAGTACCACAAAAAAAAAAAAAAGAAAAGAAAAGAAAAAAGAAAAATAGGGCTGGAGATGTAGCTCAGAGGTAGACCACCCCCTGTGTTCAATCCCCAGTTTTTTTTGTTTTTTGTTTTGTTTTTGGTTTTGGTACTGGGGATTGAACCCAGAGGCATTCTACTTCTGAGCTACACTCAGTCCGATTTTTATTTCTTATTTGGAAACAGGGTCTCACTAGGTTACTGAGAGCCTTGCTAAATTGCCGAGGCTGACTTTGAACCTGCAATCCTCCTGTCTCAGCCTCCCTGTACTGGGATTACAAGCGTGCGCCACCACACCTGAATAATTCCCAGTATTGGGGGGAAAAAGCCAGTTTTGGTGACACATGCCTATAATCCCAGTACTTGGGAGGAGGCTGAAACAGGAGGACCAAAAGTTCAAGGTCAGACTCAGCAATTTAGGGAGGCCTTCAGGAACTTACTGAGACCCTGTTTCAAAATAAAATATAAAATAGGGCTGGGCATGGTGGTGCACGCTTGTAATTCTAATACTTGGGAGGCTGAGACAGGAAGATCACAGGTTTGTGGCCAGCCTCAGCAATTTATGAGGCTCTCCGCAACTTAGTGAGACCCTATTTCCAAATGAAGAATAAAATAGGACTGGGGGTATAGCTTGGAGGTAGAATGCCCCTGGGTTCAATCCCCAGCACCATACACATACACACACACACACACACACACACACACACACACACACACAAACAACAACGTGAAAATAAAAGAACGTATATATTCTTTTATCAGATCCACCTGTTAATTTTTTTTTTTGGTACTGGGGATGGAATCCAGGGGCATTCTACCTCCAACCTAAACCCCCAGCCCTATTTTATTCTTTTTTTGTTTTGAAACAGAGTCTCAGTAAATTTGGAGGGCCTTGCTAAGTTGCTAAGGCTGGCCGCGAACCTGTGATTCTCCTGTCTCAGCCTCCCAAGTACTGGGATTACAGGTGTGCACCACCACGCCTGGCTCATAATTTTTATTGGTACAATATTTTTATCTAGGCCTAGGGATGTGGCTCAGTGGTGGAACACTTGCCTAATATGTGTGAGCCCCTGGGTTTGACCCCCCAGCACCACCAAAAATAAATAAATAAATCATCTAATCTATCTTCTCTTTTTCAATTGTATCAATTGACCCAATAATACTCTTTTTTTTTTTTTTTTGCGGTACTGGGGATTGAATCCAGGGTCATTCTACCTCCGAGCTACACCCCCCAGCCCTATTTTTTATTCTTTATTTTGAAATAGGGTCTCACTAAGTTGCAGAGGGCCTCACTAAGTAGCAGAGACTGGCTGCGAACCTACAATCCTCCTGTCTTAGCCTCCCAAGTACTGGGATTACAAGCGTGTGCCACCATGCCCAGCCAATAATATCCTTTTTTTTGTCTGTAGTTTTTTTTCTTTTTTAAAGCAATTCATGAGTGGTGTCACCCTCATTTAAAAGAAAACCTCTACTATATAGTGCGATGGTCCCCAGAGCCTGTCAGAACTGAATTTGAATCCCAGTTGCACCATAATTACTAATTATAGGATTTTTCTCTGGGAAGATGGGAAATTAGTGCTTGAAGAATTCATGGGATAAATTCAGACAGGGATCATCAGTGCTATGGGAGGGAGAAACCAGGGCGACATGGTAGCAGTTGTAACTCCTGGGCCAGAGAACTCCTGTGGGGACTTCTCTAAGACTTGTACAATGAGGACTCAGTCATACAGTTCTCTAAGGAAGACTAGTTCAGGCAGCATATGCAAAGGCCCTGCGGTGTGAATGGCAAATTTTGCTGGAGCAGAGGGAGGGAGGGGCAGAGTGGAGGAGATGAGACCGGAGGAAGCAGGAGCCACAGCACAAAGGGCTTTGCTAAGGGGTTTGGGTTCATCTAAGTGTCACCTCTCTGAGCCTCAGTTTCCTTGTCTATAAAATGAGGCCCTTAGTAGTACCTGTTAGGTACTATATGCTTTTGAGGTTTAATGAGATAATTAGTGTACGCTGTGCTTAGCACAGGGCTTGGCATTTGGAAGGTATTTGAAAGCATTACTAAGGATTATTCATGATAGCTGGTTGGGGAGCAGGAAATGGTTGGGCTCAGATCCTCCCCCCAGCAGGGTCTCAGCTGTGGGTGAGGCATCTGACGCGGTCCCTTCATCTCATCAGGTTACCCAGGTTTCCAAGCCACGACCTACGCCAGCCGGAGTTACACAGGCCTCGCTCCTGGCTACACCTACCAGTTCCCTGGTGAGTCCTGCTTGGTGTCCCCATGCCGCCAGCATGTCCCTGGTTCCCGGGCAGTCTGACTCCTCACGGCGGTATCTGGGGGTGCATGGCTGGGGTCTGCCTGCTGGAGTCTTGGAAGGAAGGGCATGTCTGAGGAAGGAGGGCCTCTCCCCGAACCCTGTCCCAGAAGCCGGGGGTGGGGACTTCTGGTGTAGCCCCTGCATGGAGCTGTTCTCTCAGGCCCTCTTCTGCCTGCCTCCTGCCTTTCTGTCCTCTCCACCCAACTCTGGGGTTGCCACTTCCACTAAAAGGGCACCGGGCTTGTGGGGGCTCCCCCAGGACCAGTGTGAGTTGTGCCTTTATGGCCACACTTAAAATGACCAGGTGCTGCCTGGCACGGTGTCACACACCTGTAGTTCCAGTACTTGGGAGGCCGAAACAGGAGGATTACAGATTTGAGGCCAGCTTCAGTAACTTAGTGAGGCCCTCAGCAACTTAGTAAGACCCTGTTTCCAAATAAAAAATAAAAAGGGCTGAGGGTGTATTTCAGAGGTAAAATGCTCCTGTGTTCCATCCCTAGTATCAAAAACAAAAACAAAAAATACAATGACCAGGTGCCGTCACGAACCCTTTGAAGGTTACTTTTGAGACCCTTAATGCTGAAAAACAGATTGATTTTTTATCTTTTATATTTGTATTTTTTGGAACTGGGGATTGAACCCAGGGGTATTCTACCTCCGAGCTACACCCCCAGCCCTATTTTTATTCTTTATTTTGAAACAGGGTCTCACTAAGTTGCAGAGGGCCTCACTAAGTAGCTGAGGCTGGCTGTGAACCTGGATCCTCCTGTCTCAGCCTCCCAAGTACTGGGATTACAATGTGCTCCACCAGCCTGGCTGAAAAACAGATTAAAAGCATTATAGTCACCAGCTTCATTTCTAATTCAACATAAAGGTAACACTAGACTTTTAAAAAGTGTCAGGAGAGGCTGAGACAGGAGGATTGCAGTTTCAAAGCCAGCCTCAGCTATTTAGCGAGGCCCTCCACAACTTAGTGAGACCCTGTTTCAAAAAAATAAAAAGGGCTGGGAGTGTAGCTCAGAGGTAGAATGCTCCTGGGTTCAATTCCCAGTACCACACACACACACAAAAAAAAAAAGTGTCAGGAGGCTGAAAAAGTTTCTGAACTGTCCCATGATGACTATTTAATGTTGTCTTCTTTGAAATACCAAATATCAACTGGGTGTGGTGGCACATGCTTGTGATCCCAGTACTTGGGAGGCTGAAACAGGAGGATCCGGGTTCGCGGCCAGCCTCAGCTACTTAGTGAGGCCCTCTGCAACTTAGTGAGACCCTGTTTCAAAACAAAGAATAAAAAATAGGGTTGGGGGTGTAGGTTGGAGGTAGAATGCCCCTGGGTTCAATCCCCAGAACGACAAAAGAAAGAAATAAATATCAAATATATTCTTGCAAGGCTATTTACTTGTTTGTTTACCTTTTTTTTTTCTGCGTTACTGGGGATTGAACCTAGGGGCAGTCTACCTCTGAGCTACACCCTCAGCCCTATTTTTTATTCTTTCTTTATTTTTTTTAGATTTTTTTTTTTGTGATACTAGGGATTGAACCAGGGGCATTCTACCTCCAAGCTACACCCCCAGCCCTATTTTTTTATTCTTTATTTTGAAACAGGGTCTCACTAAGTTGCCGAGGGCCTCACTAAGTAGCTGAGGCTGCCTGCAGACCTGTGATCCTCCTGTCTCCAGCCTCCCAAGTACTGGGATTACAAGTGTGTGCCACCACACCCAACTGGGCCATTCATTGATTTTTTTTTTTTTATCAAGCTGCCTCCCCAGCTCTTCCCTCCCCACAAAAAAAGAAAACTTCCAGAAATACCTCTGGGGTGTGTGTGTGTGTGTGTGTGTGTGTGTGTGTGTGTGTTACCAGGAATTGAACCCAGGGATTTTCTACCTCTGAGGTATACCCTCAGCCCTATTTTATTTTGAAACAGGGTCTCACTAGGTTGCTGAGAGTCTTGCTACTTGCTGAAGCTGTCTTTGAACCTGCGATCCTCCTGTCTTAGCCTTGGAAGGTGTCTTTGATGCAATCCTGAGCCTTTTAAGAAACATCCAGAGCTGGGTGCAGTGGCACATGCCTGTGACTCCAGCTACTTGGGAAGCTGAGGAAAAAGGATCAAAAAGTTTGAGGCCAGCCTGGGCAACCTAATCAGACCCCATCTCAAGATAATAAAAAAAGAGCTGGGGATGTAGCTCAGTGGTACAGTGCCTCTGTGTTCCATTTCCAGTACCAGGGAGGGGGGACCTACCCAGAATTGTCGTGCAGGCATGGCCCAGTGCCCAGGGTGTAGGTGGCAATGCGGCCTGCTTTCTCTCTCCATCTTTCTTCTCTCTTCGTCTTCTTCCCCTCCCCTGCCTGCTGGGGACTGTCTCTCCCCACCCTCAGCTCTTGGGTCCTGTGCATGGCCTGTCCCCCACCCAGTGTCCCTGTGGGTGCTTTGTCCTCCCTGGGCCATGCCCATGGGATCCCCAACTTCTTCCTAAGCTGTTTTACGTTTCATTTTAGAATTCCGTGTAGAGCGGACCCCTCTCCCGAGCGCCCCAGTCCTCCCCGAGCTTACAGGTCAGTCGCTCGGATTTTGTACATCTCGTAGGCCACATGGGAAGCAAGAGAAGGGCCCAGGGACCTTCCTGGGAGAGCTAGCGGGACCCTTTTCTCCTGCCATCAGCCCCCTGGCTGTGCGGATACAACAGACTGTGCCTGGGCCCGCCACCGCGTTGCCCTTTACGGGTCGGGTGTAGGGCCAAGCCAAACAGATGGAGGCAAAATCACTCATTTACCCGTTTGGCAAATATTTACCCAGCACCTCCTGTGTGCCAGGCACCATGGAGGCTCGCGATCCAGCAGAGAACCGGCCAGGATCTCAAACTCCGAGCTCGCTCACTAGCGAGGGGGTAACTTCAGGACATGGAAGTGGGCATGCCTGCGCCTGGTGCCAGCCCGCCCCTGCCAGGGGGGTGCGTACCCAGGACTCTGAGATCTCTTATCCACAGAAGCCTGAGCCCAAGCTTTTGCTTTCAGATGCATTTTTTTTTTTTTTTTGCGGTACCGGGGATTGAACGCAGCTACACCCCCGGCCCTATTTTTTTTATGCTTTATCTTTGAAACCGGGTCTCACGAAGTTGCGGAGGGCCTCGCTAGGTAGAGAGAGAGAGAGA
>PVJS01029352.1:0-24835 GCA_004027185.1 Glis glis
ACCCAGGGGCATTCTACCTCCGAGCTCCACCCCCGGCCCTATTTTTTATTCTTTATTTTGAAACCGGGTCTCACGAGGTTGCAGAGGGCCTCACTAAGTAGCTGAGGCTGGCCGTGAACCCGGGTCCTCCGGTCTCAGCCTCCCAAGTACTGGGATTACAAGCGTGCACCACCACGCCCGGCTCGGCTTCATTTTTTATTTTTAAAAAAACTTCCAGCAGTTGAACATGGTGGCATATGCCTGTAATCCCAGTACCTGGGAGGCTGAGACAGGAGGATTGCAGGTTTGAGGACATCCTCACTAACTTAGTAAGACCCCGTTTCAAAATAAAAAATAAAATAGAGCTGGGGGTGTAACTCAGGGGTAGAATGTCCCTGGGTTCTCTCCCCAGTATAACAAAAAAAAAAAAATCAGAAATGGGCCAGGGATGGTTGCACATGCCTGTAATCCCATTACTTGGGAGGCTGAGACAGGAGGATCGCAGGTCTGAGGCCAATCTCAGCAATTTAGCAAGACCCTCAACAAGTTAGCAAGATCCTGTTTCAAAATAAAAAATAAGACAGGGCTGGCAGTGTGGCTTGGAGATAGAATGCCCCTGGGTTCAATCCCCAGTACCAAACATAAATAAACGAGTAAACAAATAATGTTTTGGCAAGTCAGTTCATCTCATAGCCTCATGAGGATTTTTTTTATCTGTAAAATAGGATAATAATACTCACCTCCAAGCATATTTATGAGACCAGAATGCTTTGGCATATGAAAAGACCTGACCCAAATACCCAGCACACAGTAAGCACTCAATATAAATTTGCATTTATTTTACAGACCGGATTTTAGGTGTCTATGTTCTTATCTTACCCACTGCCTCCTCCCCCCTACTCCAGGCAGGGATCCCTCTTAATTCTTCCTTGCCCACCCAGTGCCTAGAACAGTGCCAAAAGCAGGCATCCATATAGACTTGAATGAGAATATAAAAGAAGGGTAAACCTGGGCGTGATGTCACAGACCTGTATAATCCCAGTACTCTCAAATCTGAGACTTAAGGATCACAGGTTCAAGGCCAGCCTCAGTAACTCGGCAAGGCTCTCAACAACTTAGTGAGATCCTGTATCAAAATAAAAAATAAGCTGGGCTTGGTGGTGCGCGCCGATAACTCTAGTACTTGGGAGGCTCAGACAGGAAGATCGCAGGCGAGATCCTGTTTCAAAATTAAAAAATAAAAAGGGCTAGGGGTGTAGCTAGGAGGTAGAATACCCCTGAGTTCAACCCCCAATACCACAAAAAAGGTCAACAAACGAACAAAAAGGGTAATCAAGCAGCCGCCTGCCACACCCATCTCGTAGCATTCCGCAGCATCCCACCACCTCGCATAGCTTCAGCAGCTAAAACTGCTGCCATTTCAGTGGCCACGCCCCCTTTGTTGACCAATCAGAGCCCGCCCTCCGGGGCTCCGCCCCATTCCGAAAACTCAAACTCGTTTCCTGGGCCGCAGAAGTTGGCCAATGGGTGTGGGGTCCCCATTAGCCCCGCCCCCAGATTGAAACTGCCGCTTTGGGTCGCGGAGTAACGCTCTCAGGGGCGTCCCGGCCTTCGACCAATGAGCGCGGCGGACAGAGGCCCCGCCCCCAGCCGGCCGTGCGTGGCGGGGCGGGGCGAGGCGGAGCCCGGGGCGGTGCGCGGGGCGGCGGGTGCGCGCGTCGGGGCTTCCGTGCGGTGAGTACAGCTGCGGGCCCGCGGGGCTGCAGGGGCGCGGCGGGCGGCCCCACGTGCGTCCCCGAGGCCGGCCGGGGGCCGCCATGGGACGAGCCGAGGCCGACTCCCTTTCCCGGGGCCCCGCCCCGGCGTCCCCGCTCTGCGTCCGGAGCTCTGCTGCTCCGGCGTCTCTTAAAACTTGGCCTCTGGTCGCATCTGCGCAGCTCTCAGCCTGCGAGAGCGCGGCGGGAGCCGGGCAGGGCTGTGCCCTTCGATGCCGTGGCGGGACAGACCCTGGAACTAGAGGGGTGTGGCCCGGAGTCGCCAGACCAGGTGAAGGTGGGCCGGGGTCCCGGTCCTGCCGTTTGCCGGCCTGGTCTGCACTCCGGACTGGTCTAAATGCCAATCTCCACTGCCAGTGCCCCGTGGGGGCGGCGTGTGTGTGTGAGTGTCTGTGTATGTGTGTTCTCAGAGTAGTAAGTGTGTGTGTGTGTGTGTGTGTGTGTGTGTTTTCAGAGTAGTATACTGCCCTGCTCCGGACTGGTCTTAATGCGAATCGTGTGTGTGTGTGTTTTCAGATAGTCTACTGCCCTGCTCCAGCCCTGCAGCTGGCTCTCAGAAGGGGGCCCGGCTTGGGTCCCCAGATGAAGACTGGGGAAGGGAGACAGGATGCGTTCTGGGGAGACTGTTTCTGGTTGGAGCCTGAAATACTCTCCTCGCAGCCTGTGTTTTTGAGAGAAGTGGGAAGCGCTTTTCCAGCCTGCAGAAATCCCTGGATCTCTGAGCAGGGAACCCTGTGGGACAGAAGGCGGGAGGTTTCCAAGGCCCCTCCTCGCATTGCCAGGGAAAGGCTTTCCTAAGCACCGTTCCAATCCTGGCTTCGTTTCTTTACAAACTGTGTGGCTTGGGGCACATGGCTTAATCTCGTGAACTTTGGTTTCTTCACATGCCAACAGAAAGGGAATGGGCTGGGGGTGTTGCTTAGTGGCAGAGCCCGTGCTTAATGTGTGCCAGGCCCTGGGTTCAATACCAGCACCAAAAAAAGTAATAAAAAATAAGCTGGAATGGAGCGTGGTGACATACACCTGTAATCCCAATATTTGGGAGGCTAAGACAGGAGAATCACAGGTTCAAAGCCAGCCTCTGCAAGTTAGCGAGGCTTTCAGCAACTTAGTGAGACCCCGTTTCTAAATCAAAAATAGAATCGGGCTGAGGGTGTAGCTTGGAGGTAGAATGCCCTGGATTCAATTCCCAGTACCCCCTCAAATAAATAAATAAATAAATAAATAAATAAATAAATACAGCCGGGCGTGGTGGCGCATGCTTGTAATCCCAGTACTTTGGGAGGCGGAGACCGGAGGATCCGGGTTCGCGGCCAGCCTCAGCTTTCTCTCTCTCTCCCCCTGTCTCTCTCTCTCTCTCTCTCTCTCTCTCTCTCTCCTTAGTGAGGCCCTCCGCAACTTCGTGAGACCCGGTTTCAAAATAAAGTATAAAAAATAGGGCCAGGGGTGTAGTGCGGAGGTAGAACGACCCTGGGTTCAATCCCTGATACCACAAAAAAATAATAAAAAAAATAAATACATAAATAAATATGAAAATGGAGGGAGGGTTTGGGGGGTCAGAAAAGAGGGAAGAATCCCTTCAGAAGCCAAATTTGTGTTGGATTCACAAGTTACAAAGCTTTACGTTTCCAGTCTCGGCACTAGTTACTTTCTGCAGATTAAACTAGTCTAATTTCATAGGGCCGTTGGGGGGATTAGTGTCTTTTGCCCTTGTTTAATCCTAAAGACAGCCTGCTAAGGTGGACATTGTTACTGTGTTTGGCACTGAGGCTGCAAATCCTCTGGGGTTGGAATGCAGGCTTCTGGCCCCAGGGCACCCTCCCCAGCCCTGGGTCATGTCATCTTGACTTCAGGTGGCAGAGCTGGACCTGCAGCCCTGTGGCAAGGGACCAGTGACACTGACACCGCTGCGGGAGGCTGGAGCTCACGCCCAGGATGGTGGAGACCAGAGACTCCGGGCAGCTGCGGCTGCTCAACCTGGAGCTCCTTAGACAGCTGTGGGCCGGGCAGGACGCTGTGCGGCGGTCAGTGGCCAAGGCGGTCTCAGAGGTGGGTGCCCGCTTTGTGGTCCCCAGGGGGCAGGGAAGGGGCTGCCTAACCCCCAGGACAGTATCCAGACCCCCAGTGTTGTCCAACATGCCCATTTCACTGATAATGTGAGACTGAGGCCTTGGAGCCGGGCGTGGTAGTGCACGCCTGTAATGCCAGTATTGGGAGGCGGAGACAGGAGGATTGCAGGTTGAAGGACAGTCTCAGCAAGTAGTGAGACTCAGCAACCTAGTGAAACCCTGTTTCAAACTAAAAATAAGCCGGGCATGGTGGTACACGCTTGTTTTTTTTTTTTTTTTTTTTTTTTGCTGTACCGAGGATTGAACCCAGGGGCGTTCTACCTCCGCGCTACACCCCCGGCCCTATTTTTTTTTATACTTTATTTTGAAACCGGGTCTCACGAAGTTGCGGAGGGCCTCACTAAGTAGAGAGGGAAAGAGAGAGACAGGCAGAGAGAGAGAGAGAGAGAGCTGAGGTTGGCCGCAAACTCGGATCCTCCAGTCTCCGCCTCCCAAAGTACTGGGATTACAAGCGTGTGCTACCACGCCCGGCTGGTGGTGCACACTTGTAATCCCAGTACTTGGGAGGCGGAGACAGGAGGATCATAGGTTCAAAGCCAGCCTCGGCAACTTAGCGGGGCTCTCAGCAACCTAGTGAGACCCTGCTTCCAAATAAGATATGAAATCGGACTGGTGGTGTAGTTTGTAGAATGCCTCCGGGTTCAATCCCCAGTACCAGTAAATAAATAAAATAAAATAAGGGTGGGGTATAGCTTGGAGGGACACTGCCTCTGGGTTCAATTGTCAGTACCAAAAGGTTTGCGGCTAGCCTCAGGTCTCTCTCTCTCTCTCTTTGTCTCTCTACCTAGTGAGACCCTGTGTAACTTCGTGAGACCCGGTTTCAAAATAAACCATACAAAATAGGGCCGGGGGTGTAGCATGGAGGTAGAACGCCCCTGGGTTCAATCCCCGGTACCGTAAAAAAAAAAAAGCAAAAACAAAACAAAAACCCTGAGGCCTTGTGGGGGGGCTGGGCTGGGACGCTGCTGAGGCCGGGACAGGATGAGGACCTCAGTCTAGGTGGCTGGGACTGAAACGCCCCTTGGATGACCAGGCCCAGCTTTTCCAGTCCAGCCTAGACTCCGGCAGAAGCTACGACTCAGAGACGAAGTTGTCCCCGGAAACTTCCTCAGCCTCCTCGGGAGCCTCCCGCCCACAGGACCTGCCGGACGCCCACAGAGGTGACCCCTGTGACGAGGCCTGGTTGGGCAAGGCTCCCGCCAGGGCGGCTTCTCTCCCACTTGCCAGGAGTCAGCACCCAGAGCCCCTGGGCCGACCGAGGCCCCACTCGGCACCCTCGCTGGCCACCGCAGGCTTGAAGGAGCCAGCGCCACATGACCCGAGGCCCCAGGAGGCACAGGCCCCCAGGTCCATCCTGGCTCCACAAAGCAAGCTGGCCAAGGTAATGTGGGGGAGCCAGTGTCCACTGGTGGGGCTTCCTCGAGCCTCAGTTTCCCTTTCTGACAAATGTGCTTATGGGCAGTATCCCCTGCAGGGTGAGAGGCTTCTGGGAGATTCCAGGAGTTGTATCTGGTACCGCCTAAATGCTCGATACGTGTTTGCTGCTAGTTTTCCAGAGAGCACTTTAGGAAGAAGGTGACAAGCCCCATTATACAGATGGGAAGACTGAGGCTTCGAGCCCAGATTTGTTCAAAGCCACATTTAAAGCCAGGTGTGGTGGCACACGTTTGTAATCCTAGTACTTAGGAGGCTGATACAGAAGGATTGCAGGTTCAAGGACAGCCTCAGCAACTTAGCAAAAGCCTCAGCAACTTAGTGAGACCTTGTTTCAAAAGTAAAAAGAAAAAGGGCTTGCCGGAGCCCACCGGCAAAGTCGATCAGTCCCTGAAACGGGGAGTGAGGATTAAGAAAAAACAAGAAGAAAGACAAGAGACAAGAGGAAAAACTAGAGATAGCTTCGGGAGGACTGCAGTCAATACCACAGCCTTTTTGGGAGGGCTGGCAGGCATCCACACTGCAGCAGCCGCGACTTTATTCAGCCCAGTCCTTAAATACCTTTTTTCGAGCATCAGATCTTTACAAAAATGATCCTAACAAGTGGATCAACAATCATGATAACAATCAGAAGATAATCCTTACAAGGGATCAACCACCCTTTCTCCTCCCTAGATTAAGAAACTCCCTCTTCTGAGAACTTCCCTCTGTAATATCAGCAAATCCTGATCGGCTCATTTGGTAGAGCTTTTACCTTCTTAGGCCGTTTATGCAACTTAAGAGTCTTAAGATAGGGAAATGGTCCCCGACAAGGGCTGGGGGTGTAGCTCAGAGAATACCTCTGGGTTCAACCTCCAGTATCAAAACAACAACAACAACAAAAAAAGCACCACACATAAAGTAGGGCCAAACTTGTCTTCTAGCTCTTTTGAGCCATCTGAGCCCTCAGGCCCAGGTCAGGGCGTAAGACACTGCCCTGTTCTTTCCCCAAGGGGGCCTCTCGGTCCAGGCCTGTTGGCTTAGCCCTTGTCCCTCTTGGCCTCCCTCCTCAGCACAGAGTGACCTTCTGCCAGGAATCCACCGCGCCTGAGAGCAGCTGGCGCCTCCGGCAGTACCTGGGCTACGACTGGATTGCAGGTGAGGCCCGCCCCGACACACACCTGTCCTGGGCGTGGGAGGTGAGGTCCCAGCTTGTCTGTTGTAGCCTCGGGCACAGAGGTGGTGCGTCTGTTAAAGGAATGAGGAGATCAGAGCTGCTGTATTTTTTAGCATTTATTTATTTATTTTTGGTATGAACCTATAGGTTTTCTACCTCTGAGCTATATCCCCAGTCCCTTTTACTTTTTATTTTGAAACAGGGTCTTACAGAGTTGCTGAGGGCCTAAGTTGCTGAGGCTGGTCTCGAACCTGTGATCTTTCTGTCTCAGCCTCCCAAGTACTGGGATTATAGATGTGAGCCAGTGCGCCCGGCTCGAGCATTTATGAAGTGCCAGGCCTTGCACGACTCTGCCTGGACCATTTCTTTTCATTTTATCCCCAGCCCTCCCCCCAGCAACTTCGGTGGCCTCCTGGTTGGTCTGTCTCTGGCCTCTTTTACATCATTACTGCCCATTTTGTGAGTTTGTTAAAATGTATGCATATAAACCAGGTGTGATGACTCACGCCTGTAATCCCAGTACTTGGGAGACTGAGACAGGATTGCAGGTTGGAGGACAGCCTCAGCAAGTAATGGGACTCTCATCAACCTAGTGAGACCCTGTTTCCAAATAAATTAAAAAAAAAAGGGCTGGGGGTGTAGCTTGGAGGTAGAATGCCCCTGGGTTCAATCCCCAGTACCACACACACACACACACACACACACACACAAAAGACTAAAATGGCAAATTTTATCATATAGATATAGTGATGCTGGGCATTAAACCCAGGGGCATTCTACCTCTGAGCTACACCCCCAGCCCTTTTTTGAAATTTCTTATTTTGAAACAGCGTCTGGCTGGGTTGCTGAGAGCCTCGATAGGTTGCTGATGCTGGTCTTGAACCTGTGATCCTCCTGTGTCAGTCTCCCAAGTACTGGGATCACAGGAGTGTACCACGCCCCCCTAGGGTCCACCCCTTAAAGGTTCCTCTCCCTCACTGCCATACTAGGGACCAAGCTTCCAGCACACGAACCTTTGGGGGACACTCAGATCATGTCCAAACCATAGCAGGTACCATTAAGTATCTTACCGTAACCTCACACCCAAAGTCCAGGTCCCCCGCTCCCCGCCTGCTCCCCCACAGTCCTTCCATCTCTCCAGGTGGCGACTTGGCGCACCTGCTGGGTCAGGCCACAGCGCTGGGATCGGCCTTGCTTCCCTCCCCGTTCACATACTGCACATACAGCTCACTGGCACGCTCTGTTGGGCTTCCTTCAGCGTGTTTCTGGAGTCTGACCACTCTCCATGCGGACGCCTGTCGTAGCCTCCTGACCAGTGTCCCCGCCTCCCCTCGCCTGGCAGCACCCAGAGGAAGAATCCTATAAACATACGTGGCCGATCCAATAGTGTTGGTCCTTGTCCCCAAACCCTCCCTCCATGGGCTTCTTAACCTCTTCCCTTCCACCCTCGCCCCCTTCCAGCCAGCTCCGCTTCCTGGCTATTCCTTGTACGCACGAAGTACACACCCGCCCCGGGGCCTTTGCACCTGCTTTTTCATCTGCCTGCAGTGTCCTTCCTGGGATGTCCATATGACTTCAGCAGGTCTGTCTCGAGCGTCCCCTCCTCAGGAGGCCTCTGCTGGCACTGCTGCCCTGCCATGCTTGCCTGCCTGACCCTTGCTTCCTGGCAGGTGTCACCATGCAGTATTGTGTCACAGATTTCTTCAGTGACTAGTTCATCTGTAAGCCTCAAGAGAGCAGGGCTTTGTCTGGCTAGACACAGGGCAACATCTGGCCATTGTAAGGGCACAGTGCAGCAGGGTGGACGGATGCCGAAACAGAACCAGCAGTCCAGCCGGGCGTGGTGGCGCATGCCTGTAATCCAGTACTCGGGAGGCTGAGGGAGGAGATTGCAGGTTCATGGCCAGCCTCAGCAACGTAGCAAGACCCTCAACAACTTAGATTCTGTTTCAAAATAAAAAGGGCTGGGCCAGGCGTGGTGGTGCACTCTTGTAATCCAGTACTTGGGAGGCTGAGACAGAAGGATCACAGGTTCGAGGACAGCCTCAGCAAGTAGTGAGACTCTCATCAACCTAGGGAGACCCTGTTTCAGAATAAAAATTAAAAAAAAATAGGGCTGGGGGTGTAGCTCGGAGGTAGAATGCCCCTGGGCTCAGTCCCCAGTAACAGGCACACGAACACACACCAGCAGTCACAGCATGTGCAGGGTCCCCTTCTGGCCTATAGGAGGCGCAGCGGGCAGCGCAGTGGGGCTGGTGCCAGGGCTGCCTGTCTCCTAAGCCTCTGCCCGTGGCCCCCCGGCGGCCCCAGCCTGCCCGCCCTCACTCCGTGCTCTACCCACTCCAGGGGTCCTGGACAGCAGCTCTCCTGTCACCAGCAAGCCTGAGGACTTCTTTTCAACGCTGCAGCGGTTCCGGGACTCCAACAAGGCGGAGTGCGTTTACAGTGGCCCCGAGTGAGCAGGCGCGGGCCGGGCCCTGAGGGTGGCCCAGGGGACTCTGTTGTTCAGCAGCCTGCTCATCCTCTCTCGCCCTCACAGACCCCGGTCCCCAGGCCTGCGTGAGAGCGACGATGTGGAGGAAGACCACGAATGTGAGTGTGCGCCCGGCCCGGCCAGCGAGTGGCCCAGCCTCACCCCGCCCTGGCCCCAGATCCCCCCATCTAGATCTTGGGTCCCTGGGGAGGCCCCTGAGTGTTGGGGACTCAGGGAGGGAAGCCTAGGGTCTGGACAGCTTGGGAGCAGCTCTGGGAAGGGTGTGGGGAGCTGAGGCCTGCTTTTTGTTTTTGTACTGGGGATTGGACCCAGGGGTATCTACCTCCGAGCTACACCCCCAGCCCTTTTTGTTTTGTATTTTGAAACGGGGCTCACTAGGTTACTGAGAGTCTCAATACATTGCTGAGGCTGGTCTCCAACCTGTGAGCCTCCTGTCTCGGCCTCCCACGTACTGGGGTTTCGGGTGTGTGCCACCACGCCTGGCTCAGGGCTTGCTCTGTGTGACACCCCTCCCCAGCAGCCTGCAGAACTGGCCAGGCCAGGCCCTGCTGGACTCCTTTCCAGCTCTGAGAGCCCTAGGGGGACCCTCCCACCCCTTGGTTGTGGACTCCAGAGTCTGAGATGGAAGAGGTGCAGACTTGCTTTCCAGAGGGGTTGGCGGGCCCCTGTGGTTGGGGACAGCCAGGGACCCGGCGTCTAGGTTCTGTGTCTCAGAGGGAACTGCTGCTTCTCCTGGACCTCACAGGTGTGTACTGTTACCGTGTCAACCGGCGCCTCTTTCCGGTGCCCTCGGATCCTGGCGTCCCCTGCCGCCTGTGCGGGACACCACGGGACCAGCGGGGCCCTGAGGCCCGGGCGGAGCCAGCACAGGTCAGGTGAGCAGCCAGAGCATGGGGATCCTGGGGCAGCCGTGGACAGCAGCCGCTGAAGGGGCAGAGCCTGGCTCCTGCTGGTTTTGGGGGGACAGATTTGGGCCTGCAGCGCCCCCACTGCATCCCCGCACAGGGTGAGCATCCCACTGTCGGTCCTGGATCCCCCACACCGGTACCGCATCCACCGGCGGAAGAGCTTCGATGCCTCTGACACACTGGCTCTGCCCCGGGTGAGCAGCCCCTGGGGGCCGGATGGGGACAGGGGTGGGACCAGAGGGATCCTGAGCCTAGGAAGGGCCCCAAAGCGAGGCTGGGCTTGAGGGGGCCGGGCCTCCCCGTCACCCGTGCTGGGCTCAGTCCCTGGGCAGGCAGGGCGCCGGTCCACCACGGCGTCCCAGATGGCTGTCTGCCTGCTCCTGGCACAGCCTGAGTGGACCCCGTTTCCTGAGCCCTGGCGTGCCACCTGCATGGTCCTCGGGAGGATCATTTCACGGAGCCCCACAGCTGCCACTGCATTGTCCCCACCCCACTTATCCCCGCTCTACCTGTGAGCGGCGGAGGGAAGGGGCGGGTGCTTTGGTGGAAGAGCTGGGATTTGAACCCACATCTTTTATGTTTCCACGGCACTTCCTTAGAGACGCCCTTTCCTGGATCCCGGCTAGGATGGGAGTCAAGGGTCGAGACGGGGCAGCTGGGGTGTTGGGAGGGGGCGGGGAGAGGAGGGTCCGGTGGCTCATCTGCAGCGTGGCTATATGGGACCATCAGGATGTTGGGGGTGAGGAGGGCAATTCAGGGGTGCTCAGGGCAGAGCCCCAGCACAGGAAGCCCTCTGTCTACGTTCTGCCCTCGCCCATCTCCGCCCTGGGGTCCTTGGGTGGCAGTAGGGATAGTAAAAGGGGGGCCAGGGCGATCAACGGGGAGACACCAGCTGTTCAGGGGCCCTTCTGCCCTGGCGGGGGAATCAGCCCTCCCTGGGGCAGGAGCAGGACCTCAGGCCATGTGCCTTTAACCCCTTGCTCCCCACAGCACTGTCTGCTGGGCTGGGACATCCTCCCTCCCAAGTCTGAGAAAAGCTCCGCCCCCAAGAGCCTGGATCTCTGGTCCTCGGTCTGCGAGGCTCAGCGCCGAGAGCTGTCAGCCACCAACCATTCCCGCCTGGTGTGTCCCAGTTGTGTCCCAGCCTGGGGTGCTCTTGGGAGGGACAGATGCCTAGGAGCAGCCTGGGGACTGCAGAGTCCCCTGGGGGGCCGGGATGGGAGTGCAGAGTCTGTCCCCCTGACCTGACTCCTTGCCACCTGGCCTTCAGTGGCCAGGAAGGTGAGCCTGACTCTCAGATACGGGCGGGGTGGAGGCTAGACCTGGGGGTGACCTTCTGACGCTTCCCTGTCACCCTCCAGGCCTTGCCAGCGCGGGCCCCACCCCCCGCTCCTGTCTGGTCAGAAGCCCAGGTCACCCGGTCCCAGGTCCCACAGCAGAAGCCCTGAGAACTGACCTGCAGGGGACAGCGCTCTTGCCAAGGCCTCTAGCCTCGCCACCCTCAGGAGTGGCACCGAGAGACAGAAGGCCCCACTGGCCTCAGCTGGAGGGGCTCAGGCCCCGCTCTCCCAAGTGGTGCAGGTGGGGGGCCCAGGCCTGTCTCCTTCCAGGACTGCAGGGTGGAGGGCGAGGGGGTTCTGTGACAAGGTTGTAAATAAAGCTCAGTGCTCTGTGCTGTTCCTGATCCCCTGTGCGTCCATCTGTCCTGCTAATGTCCCCAGTTCCCAGAAGACACCTCAGCCGGTCCTCCCCTCACCTGGGGAGAGACACTGACCCCGGGCCGTGTGTACCCCGCACTGTGGATGTGGCCCTTTCTGCAGATCCCGGCCTTTGTTAGCTGTCTCCTTGCCAGACAGGTGGGGTTAGGGTCCCCAAGACTGCCCAGGGCTGTCTCCAGGAGGCTCCTCCGCTGAGCTGGGGGTGGTGTCAAGTGAGAGACCTCTCCCCTTCTTGGTGTCTGAAACGGATCCATCGATAGAAGGGCTCTCTTGGGGTCCCTGGGCCAGATGGCTCCCACATGCCCATCTCTAGCCCGGTCCTTAGAAGCTGTGGCTGATCCAGAGACCCAGCAGGGACAGATGGGGAAACTGAGGGCTGACAGTAAAGCAAGTTTGCAGAGAGCCCACATGTCCCCAGTGGGATTAAAAAGCACCCTAGCCAGGTGTGACACATGCCTGTAATCCTGGTACTTGGGAGGCTGAGACAGGAGGATCGAGGCCAGCCTCAGTAACTTAAGAGACCACCAACTTAGACCCTGTTTCAAAATAAAAAATAAAATAGGGCTATGGGTGTAGCTCAAAGGAAGAATACCCCTGGGTTCAATCCCCAGTAAAACACACACACACACACACACACATACACACACACACACCAGCAGTGCCCTGTGCTTCCTGCATCTCATGTATGTATTAGGTTGAACAAGATGAAATTCCTGAGTTCGTAGAATAAAAATTGAATAAATGGGGGTAGCAAATCCTGGTGGAGACACACTTATTCTAAGGTTTCTCAGCTTGGAGGGGTACCCCTGGGCTGTGTTGTCCTGAGACCCCTTCTTGTGAAGCTGTGTAAACCCTATTCCCATTGTTCACACCCCATGCTTTAGGATAAGCTAGGTTGCGCTGCAGTAACAAGTCAACGCTCCAAATCTCAGTGGCTTAATGAGAAAGGCTTCTTTCTCCCTGTCTTGATCGAAGGTACTCGGGAGTTCAGGCCAATGGATGGTCTGCCATGTGACACGACTGGTTGCTCCAGCCTAGAAGTGGTTCCTTGGCTAGAAGCAGTCACATGGGTCCCTGACAGCAAGAGTTTAGGACAAGGCTGGAGCCCTTGGGACATTTGAGCGGTGTTGTCCTCCATGCTCTTCCCTGAGTTCCACCAACTCTGTCCATGCAGAGGTAGGATGCAAAGCTCCCAGAACCTGTTTTTCCATTAAAACAACAGGCTATGCAAATTTGTTTGTTCCTTTGTTTTTTCCTTCCAGGGTGGGGATGAAACCCAGGGCCTCCCACATGCTAGACAAAAGCTCTACCACTGAGCTACGCTAGCCCGCCCTTTTTTTGTGGTACTGGGAATTGAACCCAGGGGCATTCTACCTCTGAGCCACACCCCAGCCCTTTTGATTTTTTGGTTTTTGAAACAGGGTCTTGCTAGGTTGCTAAGAGTCTTGCTAAGTTGCTGAGGTTCTTGCTAAGTCGCTGAGGCTGGCCTCGAGCCTGTGATCCTCCTGTCTCGGCCTCCCAAGTATTGGGATTACAGGCGTGTGTCACTCACTATGACGGGCCCCTTTTTAAAGCTAATATTTCATTGTGTGGATACACCACATTTTAAAAATCTATCCATTGCTGGACACGTGGGTTGCTTCCGCCTTTGGGCTATAATAAACAGGGCCGCTGTGAACATACATGTACCATGGTCTCTGAGACCTGCTCTCAATTCTTTTTTTTTTTTTTTGCGGTACCGGGGATTGAACGCAGGGGCGTTCTACCTCCGCGCTACGCCCCCGGCCCTATTTTTTATACTTTATTTTGAGACCGGGTCTCACGAAGTTGCGGAGGGCGTCACTAAGGAGAGAGAGAGAAAGACGGAGAGAGAGAGAGAGAGAGAATTGAGGCTGGCCGCGAACCCGGATCCTCTGGTCTCCGCCTCCCAAAGTACTGGGATTACAAGCGTGCACCACCACGCCTGGCCCCTGCTCTCAATTCTTCTGGCTATATACCCTGAAGTGGAATTTCTAGATCATACGGTCATTGTATTTTTATTATTATTTATTTTGCAGTACTGGAGGTGGAACCCAGGGACTCTACTACTGAGCTGTACCCCAAGTCCTTTTTATTTTTTATTTTGAAACAGGGTCTCCCTAAGTTGCAGAGGCTGGCCTCACCTCAAACCTGCAATCCTCCTGTCTCTGCCTCCCAAATACTGGGATTACGGGCAAGCTCCACCACGCCCGGCTATTTTTTATGTTTTGAGGAACCACTGAGACTGAGCGGTTTTACTTGCCCATTGCATAAGGCTTCCGATTTCTCTACATCCTTGTAAACACTTGTTGTTTTCTGTTGTTTTTTATAGTAGCTATCCTGATGGGGGTGAAGTATATTTCATTTTCTTTTTCTTTTTTTTTTTTTTTTAGTACTGGGGATTGAACTCAGGGGCATTCTACCTCCGAGCTACACCCCCCAGTCCTATTTTTTATTCTTTATTTTGAAACAGGGTCTCAATAAGTTGTGGAGGGCCTCACTAAGTAGCTGAGGCTGGCCGCGAACCCGGATCCTCCTGTCTCAGCCACCCAAGTACTGGGATTGTAAGCGTGCGCCGCCACGCCTGGCTCATTGTGTTTTTTTTTTTGTGTGTGTGGTACCGGGGATTGAACGCAGGGGCATTCTACCTCCGCGCTACACCCCCGGCCCTATTTTTTTTATACTTTATTTTGAAACCGGGTCTCACGAAGTTGCGGAGGGCCTCACTAAATAGAGAGAGAGAGAGAGAGAGAGAGAGAGAGCTGAGGCTGGCCGCGAACCCGGATCCTCCGGTCTCCGCCTCCTAAAGTACTGGGATTGTAAGCATGAGCCACCACGCCTGGTTCCTTGTGGTTTTGACTTGTATCTTCCCAGTAACGTGAAGCTAGGGACCTTTTCATGTGCTTTTTGGCCATTTGTATATCTGGGGAAACGTCTATTCAAGTCCTTTGCCCATTTATCAATAGGGTTTGTGTTTTTGGTATTTCACATGTAATTTTAGGTCAAAGAACTTGTGCCAGGCATGGTGGAACCTACCTGTAAACCCAGTGACGTGGGAGACTGAGGCAGGAGGATCACCAGTTTGAGGCCAGCCTGGGCAGCTTAGTGACACCCTGGCTCAAAATTGAATAAAAAGGGCTGGGGATGTAGCTCAGTGATAGTAAAGACCCAAAATGAAGCCATGACAGGCGTTAAAGCTTTAAGTAGAATAGGCTTAAGTACCTGTTTTCTAAAAGTTAAGTTTCTATAGCATATTGCCCCCACACCCTGTAGTGCCCCACACCCTGTAGAAACCATCAAGTATGCCAATCTGATCTTGTCCCTAGCAACCCCTAGAAACAGCCAATCGGTGTCAAGCACACCTAGGTTTAGAAGGCCCCCTCCCATCCTGGACATTCCTAGGGAAGGTAGTGTGGGCCCAAGCAACCGGCTAAGAGGTCACCATATAAGGTTAAAGCTTCCCTAACGATGACCCCTACCTAAGGCGTGAAAGTTAAACCAACCAGAGAACGCCAATAAGCTTATGTTTTAAACTAGCCTATCCATGTAAAGGTGGGGTGGGCTGCCTCCTTGGGGGATAAAAGCTTTGTTCTCGGAGAGCAAGGGGCTTCTCCCTGTGACCACTGCGTTGGTGCACGGTAGGAGCCCAAGCTTGAGCTTGAATAAAAGACCCTCGTGTGTTTTACATCGGAATCGGCTCCCTGGTGGTCTTTAGTGGGATCACGAACTTGGCAGTTCAATAGAATACCTGTGTGGTGTGTATGAGGCCCTGGATTCCATCCCTAGTGGTACCAAAGCAAGGGAAAAAAGAACTTGTGGAACCGGGCGTGGTGGTGTACGCCTATAATCC
This sequence comes from Glis glis, assembly GCA_004027185.1. Lineage (NCBI taxonomy): Eukaryota > Metazoa > Chordata > Mammalia > Rodentia > Gliridae > Glis > Glis glis. The sequence continues at coordinate 15,462 of PVJS01029352.1, forward strand.
CAGTACTTGGGAGGCTGAGACAGGATCACAGGTTTAAGGACAGCCTCAGCAAGTAGAAAGACTCATCAGCCTAGCAAGACCCTGTTTCAAAATAAAAATAAAATATAGGGCAGGGGGTGTAACTCAGAGGTAGAATGCCCCTGGGTTCAATCCCCAGTACTACAAAAAAAAAAAAAAAGAACTTTGTGGGAGTCAGTGATTTTGTTAGAAATTCTTGGGTCAGGCCGGGCATGGTGGCGCATGCTTCTAACGCTACCTTCTAGCTCGGAGGTAGAATGCCCCTGGGTTCCATCCCCAGTACCACACACACAAAAAAAATTCTTTGGTCAAGCCAGGCATGGTGGTGTACTCCAGTAATCCCAGTTCTTGGGAGGCTGAGACAGGAGGATTGCAGGTCGGAGGCCAGCCTCAGTAACTTAGTGAGACCCTGTTTCAAAATAAAAAATAAAAAGGTCTGGGGGTTTAGCTCAGAGGCAGAATGCCCCTGGGTTCAGTTCCCAGTAATAAAACAAACAAAAAATCCCAAAGAATTATTGATGATATGCAGAAGGCCTCAAGCCTAAGGACTCCAGGCTGTATTTCTGAGCTCAGTGCTCTGCCTGTCCTGGGCGGTCTACTCTAATGGTGGCCTCCTTGGGGTCCCCTGGAGCAGTCGGCTGGCGTGGAGACGCGGGCCTAACCTGACCTTTGCTGCGACCTTCTCTTTGCTGCGGGTCTGTCCGAGTGCTCCTCTGGGAGGTGCTGGGCCAACCAGGGCCACCTGCTCACATCTGGCCCCGCTGCCTCCCCAGAGTCACTTCTTAGGGCTGTGTTGGTTCGGGGTATAGGGCTTCTTCGAGCCTAAGGGGCCCCCTGAATGAAGGTCCCAGGCAGAGAGGCCCCCTTGACAGAGCTGCGTGTCTTCCAGCCCTGCCAGCCTACCTGTTCTCTGCTCTGAATGTCCCCCACGGTCCTCCCAGGCACCTGCAGGCCATGCCTAATCCCCCCTGCTGCCCGTAGCTCCCCGTAACTTGGAGAGTCCCAGGTAGCTCTGTCCCCACCTTGGCCCCATCCACATCTCAGCTTGGGGGTCTTTTCTTTGGAGAGGCCTCTGAAGCTCTGAACCCCTCAGGATCCCACCCCCACCTTGCTGTGTCTCCCCCCGCCCCGCTGGTCTTTGCAGCCCCTCCCTAGTATTAACTAGCATTGAGCTGCGTCGCCCAGTGTCTCTCTCCCCACAACAGTTTTAGCTCCACGAGAGCAGAGGTGGCGTCTTTGTTCTTAGTTGAAATGTCTTTATTTCCTGCTTTCTCAAAAGGAGTGGGTAAACAGGACTTCAGGATTTGGCCTTTCCCCCTGGCCTGCTTTCTTATCTGTGTCATGACAGTGATCCGGTGGATGTTTTAATTTCTCTGAATATGAGTTTTGTGTTCAGGTCTTAATGGGCTGCTCGCTGTCTCCCAAATAGATAGTGGGTGTTTTTTTGTTTTTGTTGTTTTTTGTTTTGTTTCGTTTTGGTCTCTTTTGAGTATGTGGCATAAATTTTTTTGTGTGGTACTGGGGATTGAACCCAGGGGCATTCTGCCTCCAGGCTACACCCCCAGCCCTATTTTACTCTTTATTTTGAAACAGGGTCTCACTAAGTTGTGGAGGGTCTCACTAAGTAGCTGAGGCTGGCCGCGAACCTGCGACCCTCCTGTCTCAGCCTCCCAAGTACTGGGATTACAAGTGTGTGCCACCACGCCCGGCTATGTGGCATAAATTTCAAAGGGAAAAAAAAGCCAGATCTCCTACTTCTGCCAAGACCGATGCCTGTGTCAGTTGCTTAGCAATAAGAACAAAGATTCCGCTACTCCGCTGCCTGGACCTCAGCACAGACCTGCGGCCCGCCGGGCAGCTGCAGGGGCCCAGCGGCTGCTCCTGTGCCCTGGCCATGGCCACGCTGCACACAGTTGGCCAAGCCTGAGCGAAAAGGGGGGATTAATAACACTGCCAGAATCAGTGTACACTCTTCAGTTAGAGCCCAGCTCCTCTTTTTTTTTTTTTCCATACTGGGGATTAAACCCAGGGGCATTCTACCTGAGCTATACCCCCAGCCCTTATTTTATTTATTTTATTTTTTATTTTTTTTATTTATTTTTTTTGCGGTACCGGGGATTGAATGCAGGGGCGTTCTACCTCCGCGCTACGCCCCCGGCCCTATTTTTTATACTTTATTTTGAAACCGGGTCTCACGAAGTTGCGGAGGGCCTCACTAAGTAGAGAGAGAGAGAGAGATGGAGGGAGAGATGGAGGGAGAGAGAGCTGAGGCTGGCTGCGAACCCGGATCCTCCGGTCTCCGCCTCCCAAAGTACTGGGATTACAAGTGTGCGCCACCATGCCCGGCTTATTTATTTATTTTTAATTTAAAATTTTTAAAAAATTTTTTTCGCACTGGGGATTGAACCCAGGGGCGTTCTACCTCCGTGGAATGGAGGGAGGACGGAGTCCCAGTGCCCGGGCCCGAGTGCGTGTGTCCAGGCTCTTGACCCTGGGGTTGAGCTGTCACTATCCAGCTGTGACCAGTTCTCAGCATGTCACGTCGCACTATGTCTCAGGCAGATCATGGGGTCCAGCTCGGCACCAGCCCCCAGGGGAGTCTGTGGCCTCCTGGAGTGGGCAGGGGAGGGACGGGACAGCCATCACATCCATCCTGGGAACTCTCCCTCCCTCTGTGAGCAGCTGGGGCCAGGTTCCTGGGTGTGTGGATGGCAAATGTGTGGAGACGGATCCACACTACCCTGCCCGCTCGGGCCTTCCAGCTTCCAGGCCATGTGGAGGCTTCCTGGGCTCCTGATGACCGCAACTCTCCAAGGGGGATCTTCCCTGGGGAGGGTCAAATGGCCCCCAATTCCTCCTTCTGTGTCATGGAGGCAGCGTGCATGGCCGAGAAAACAAAACACTGGATTTTCCAGAATTATCTCCCAATGTGCCTTTTGAATGTAATGGTGATGTTCTGAGAATTTATGGTTTTTTTTTTCTTTTTTTGTACTGGGGATTGAACCCAGGGGCATTCTACCTCCAAGCTACATCCCCAGCCCTTTTTATTTTGTTGTTGTTGCTATTATTATTATTATTATTATTATTATTATTATTATTTTGCATTGGGGATTGATCCCAGGGGCATCCTACCTCCAGGCTACACCCCCAGTCCTATTTTTTATTCTTTATTTTGAAATAGGGTCTCACTAAGTTGCGGAGGGCCTCACTAAGTAGCTGAGGCTGGCCACGAACCCAGATCCTCTGGTCTCAGCCTCCCAAGTACTGGGATTACAAGCGTGTGCCACCACGCCCGGCTATTTTGTTAATTTGGAACAGGGTCTCACTGAGTTGCTGAGGGTCTCGCTAAGTTGCTGAGGCTGGCCTCAAACCTTCCATCCTCTGGTCTGAGCCTTCTAAGTACATGTTTCACCATGTCTGGCTAATTTACAACATTTTGCTCCAACAAAAGTTCCTACTTGCCTTGGCTCTGGGCTTGCGCTGGGCTTTTCAGCTCAAATAGGGAGACACTTTGGAAGCCTGACCTGGGGAGGACCCACTATGGCTCAGGGACCCCCAGCTTTGTCTCCTCCTGACGGTGTGACCTTGGGCACACCATTTAACCCCCTGTAGCTGGGTTTCATCATGTATAAAAGCATGATAATGCCAACGAGGGGTGAATGATATACGACGCGCAAAGACCCACGTGCTGGCTGACCCAAGAAGAGGCGACCCAGGCACTCCTCAACTAAGTTGACAATGCATTGAACGTGCTTGACCTGCCGACGAGCTCCAGACTTGGCGACACAGCCCACTGCAGTATCACAAGTTCACCCTCATCATCACAAGACTGACGGAGCTGAGCATGGGGAGAGAGGATCACACCGCGCAGTGTCAGCTGGGAAAAGATCCGAATTCAAACTCGATGTACAGTCTCCTGAATGGATATCGCTTTTGCAACATCCTCAGATTGAAAAATTGTAAGTCAAACCATTAGTTGGGGACTAGAGCTGGGCATGGTGGCACACGCTCGTAATCCCAGTACTTGGGAGGCTGAGACAGGAGGATCACAGGTTCCAGACCAGCCTCAGCAATGTAGCAAGACTCTCAGCAACTTAGTAAGACTCTGTTTCCAAATAAGAAATAAAATTGGGCTGGGGTGTAGCTTGGAGGTAAAATGCCTGTAAAATGCCTCTGGGTTCAATCCCCAGCACCAAAAAAAAAAAAAAAAAAAAAAAAGTTGGAGACTGCCGGGCATGGTGGTGCACACCTGTAATCCCAGGACTTCGGAGGTTGAGACAAGAAGATCTCAGGTTCCAAGCCAGCCTCAGCAACTTAGAGAGACCCTCAGCCACTTAATGAGACCCTGTTTCAAAATAAAAATAAAAAGGGCTGGGGGTAGCTGGGCATGGTGGCGCATGCTTGTAATCCCAGTATTTGAGACAGGAGGATCGCAGGTTGGAGGACAGCCTCAGAAACTTAGTGAGGCCCTCTGAAACTCAGTGAAACCCTGTTTCAAATTTTAAAAAATAAAATAGGGCTGAGGGTATATAGCTCAGAGGTCAAACACCCCTGGGTTCAATCCCCAGTACTTCCCCCAAATAAATTAGGGACCATTTGTAAATGGTGAGATGTCAAGATTGTCACCAGCTCTTCCTGTCCTCTGCGGCTCCCTGTCACAAGATCAGCATAATCCAGAGCAGATGGACCCGACCTCTGTTCACACCTTCCCCAGGAGATGAGAGGGTCAGGAAGCAGGGCAGCAGGCCATTTCTTTTTCTTCTCTTTGTCTTTTTGCACTACTGGGGATTGAACCCAGGGGTGCTCTAACACTGAGCTGGCCTCGAACCTGCCATCCTCCTGCCTCAGCCTCCCGAGTGGCTGGGCTGCCAGGCGTGCGCCTCGGTGCCCGGCAGCCATGTCATTCAAAAGCCGGAGCTTTTGCTCCGGGTCCTTGGGGGCCTGTGTCCAGGAGGGGCGCAGGCAGCGGCTTCCCACCAGCTTCACTGACTTGGAGACTTGGCTGCCGGGGAGGCAGGTGGGCTGCGAGTGACCAGGGCCTTCCCCGCGGCCACGGCCTGGGCGCTGGGGGCGGGCAGCTGGGGCGGGCAGCTGGGGTGGGCAGGAAGCCGCGAGGGGAAGCCCGGGCTGCTGTGGCCAGTGAGGGCGGCATGAGGTTGGGTCTTCAGTGACGGGGTGTCTGACAGTGGCTTGGACGGCCTCTGGGGACATCCCCCTGCCGTGGCACCGAGCAGGGCCCTGACCACAGGTGCTCTCAGGCCTTCCTCGTCTGCGGCTGAAGGTGCCTCCGCTTCTCTTCCTGTGCAAAGTCGCAACAGCCTCTGAGATTCACTCTGCCTCCCTGGAGCCCGCTGATAGGGAGACCCCCAGCTCCTGAGGCCGACAGGCTGGACTCGGCCAGCCAGGGCTGGGACCTGGCGAGGCTCAGCCAGGGAGGGGAGGGAGGCTGCCAGGATCTTCCAGGTCTGGGATCTGGTGTGTGTGTGACGTCCTTCCTGCCCCCAGGTCTGGGGTACAGAGAACCCCAGCCAAGAGGGAGACCCAGAGACCCTCCTCCATCTTCCCTACAAATTCTGACCAACTCCCTGGCTCCTCCAGGGACAGCTCCTGCCTAGAGAGGAGAAGCAGCCCTGTGTGCCCTCCCGATCCTCGCCAGCCCAGGGCCAGCCATGTGTGACAGAGCACTGGCCTGGGAGTCCATATCCATGTCTGCCGTTGGGCAAGTCAGTGGGCCTCTCTGAGCCTCAGTTTCCTCCTCTGTAGAATGGGGGTTATAACACTATCCAATGCTACTTGCACAGTGGTGTTTGGAGATGGGAGGGCACCTACCCTCAGTAACTGCATAATAAATGTGAAGTATGGGGGGGCGTGGTGGCACACACCTGTAATCCCGGTACTTGGGAGGCTGAGACAGGATTGCAGGTTTATGGCCAGCTTCAGCAACTTAGTGAGGCCCTCAGCAACTTAATGAGACCCTGTTTCAATAAAAAAATAAAATAGGGCTGGGGGTGTAGCTCAAAGGTAAAATGCCTCTGGGTTCCATCCCCAGTACCATTAAAAAAAGAAAAAAAAAGTGAGGTAAGGTATCATCATTTGAAGCAAGGGCCCATGTGCATGTTGTAAGATGGGGTGAGGGGAGCCAGGCACGGTGGCGCACGCCTGTAATCCCAGTACTTGGGAGGCTGAGACAGGAGGATTGCAGGTTCAAGACCAGCCTTAGCAATTTAGCTAGATCCTCAGTAACTTAGCAAGACCCTATTTCAAAATAAAAAATAAAAAGGGCTGGGCGTATAGCTCAGAGGTAGAATGCCTCTGGGTTCAATCCCCAGTACCAAAAAAGCAAATAAGATGGGGGGTTGGTTGTGTCTTTGGGGGGTCCACCCTACCGGGCCTGATACACAGTAAAGAATGGGACCGGGGCTGGCGGGGGGAGTTCCGGGTAACTTCTCCATTAAACCACAGATACAGGGCTCTGTCCCCCGTGTCATTGCCACAGTTGGGTCCCACAGGTCTGTGGGCCTGGGAGGGCCAGTCAGTGCGTGGGAGGACAGAGGCGTGGGAACCACTTCTAGGGGTCTTTGAGTGGAAACTCTGGGCAGCCGGGTGTGGTGGCGCACGCTTGTAAGCCCAGTACTTGGGAGGCTGAGACAGGAGGATCGCAGGTTCGCGGTCAGCCCCAGCTACTTAGTGAGGCCCTCCACAACTTAGTGAAACCCTGTTTCAAAATAAAGAATAAAAAGTAGGGCTGGGGGTGTAGCTCAGAGGTAAAACACCCCTGGGTTCAATCCCTAGTACTGCATAAAAAAAAACCCCACAAAACTCTGGGGACATGGGACTGTGTGTGGCACAGCGTGACACAGAGCAGGCGTGGGGACAAGGCGACACGAGCCCTCATCTCTCTCCCCCTGCGGGGGCAGGGCTTGCTGTCATCCTGTCTCCAGGCACTATAGTCCAGGCCTCTCTGCTGTCCCTCCGCCTGGCCACGTCGCTAACCCTCCCCATCCCACGTCTCCAACCCACACCGGGCCGCTGCTGGCTGCTGGGCTCTTTGGCCCCTACAATGAAGGAAACAAGATGGAGTCGGCGAACAAAGATGCAGGCTTTGGTTGGGGTTTCCATTTCCGGAGGCAGACAGCTCTGGCGCTTGAAGGCGGCAGGCCGACTCCCTGAACGGTGGGCGGGCGCCTGTCCTACTGGCAGGGTGGGCACGCCGACGGGCTTCAGGTGCGCTCCACCCAGGCATCGTGCCCTGCAGCTGCTCGAGAGAAGCCACAGGGCACCCTGACCTCAACCGTGCGAAGCTGGCACCCAGCCTCCCGGGGCCGCTGTCAGGCCAGGAGCCGAGGCCCGCAGTGCGGTTGCCCTTTGTCCCTGTGGTGGTCCCTGTGTCAGGGCCACCTCGCTGGCCTCATCCTCCCAAGCTTCCTGGCCAGCGGGGTGAGTTCATGGTGTCCTCTGGTCCTGCTGGGCTGGGTCTCCTGGGTGCTGGCTGTCCCTTAGCCCTAGCTCTCACAGGGCTCCGTGTCCCTGTCCTCAGGGAGAGCGAACTTCTTCTCTGGGTCCACAAAGAGGGCTCAAAGGTGGCCCCCCCAAAGATATGTCTGTCTGAGGCCAGGCATGGTGGTATACGCCTGTAATCCCAGTAGTTGGGAGGCTGAGACGGGAGGATCGCAGGTTCGAGGACAGCCTCAGCAACTTCGTGAGACCCTGTTTCAAAATAAAGAATAAAAAATAGGGCTGGGAGTGTAGCTCAGAGGTAGAATGTCCCTTGGTTCAATCCCCAGTTCCACAAAAAATAAAAATAAAAAAATAAGTAAAATAGGCTGTGGTATAGCTCAGCAGTAGAATGCCCCTGGGTTCCATACCCAGTACCACAAAAAAGAAAAAAAAAAAAAAAGATCTGTCTGTCTGGAGCCTCAGAATGTGACTTCATTTGGAATAAGGTCAGCACGAATGCACAAGAGGGAAGCACGGCGAGTTGAGATGGTTCTGCATTAGGCAGGGACTTGAACTCAGTAATGGGCATCCTTATAAGGTAGGGAAAAGGGAGCCGGGCATGGCGGTGCACACCTGTAATCCCAGTACTCGGGAGGCTGAGACAGGAGGATTGCAGGTTCGAGGACAGCCTCAGCAACCTAGCGAGATCCTGTCTCAAAAAGGGGGTGAGTGGGCTGGGGGTGTAGCTCAGAGGTAGAAGGCCCCTGGGTTCAATCTCCAGTACCAAAAAGAAAAGAAGAAAAAGCACACAGGTGATAGAGGCAGTGTCAGGACAGGTGCAGCCACCAGCCAGGGGACACTCAGGACAAGCCAGCCTCAGGAGCCAGGAGGAGCTCTTTCTCCCTCAGGAGCACCCTGCTCATACCTGACCTTGGCCTTCACACATCCCAAGCTGGGGGATACATTGCAGCCGCTTCAAACCATCCTGTTTAGCCGGGCGTGGTGGTGCACGCTTGTAATCCCAGTACTTGGGAGGCTGGGACAGGAGGATTGCAGGTTCAAGGACAGCCTCAGCAAATAGACTTTCATCAGCCTAGCAAGACCCTGTTTCAAAATAAAAATAAAATAGGGCGGGGGGGTGTAGCTCGGTGGTATTCCCAGTGCTTGGGAGGCTGAGACAGGAAGATCTCAGGTTCGAGGCCAGCATTGATAATTTAGCAAGACCTGTTTCAAAAATAAACAGCAAGCCGGGCGTGGTGGCGCACGCTTGTAATCCCAGTACTTTGGGAGGCGGAGACTGGAGGATCCGGGTTCGCGGCCAGCCTCAGCTCTCTCCCTCTCTCTGTCTCTCTGTCTCTCTCTCTCTCTCTCTCTTTCTCTACTTAGTGAGGTTTCCGCAACTTCGTGAGACCCGGTTTCAAAATAAAGTATAAAAAATAGGGCCTGGGGTGTAGCGCGGAGGTAGAACGCCCCTGGGTTCAATCCCTGGTCCGCCAAAATAAATAAATAAATAAATAAATAAATAAATAAATAAAAATAAACAGCAAGCCAGGCGTGGTGGTGCACACCTGTAATCCTAGTACCTGGGAGGCTGAGAAAGGAGGATCGCAGGTTCAAGGACAGTCTCAGCAAGTAGTAAGACTCTCATCAACCTAGCGAGATCCTGTTTCAAAATAAAAATAAATACTTAGTGAGGCCCTCTGTAACTTAGCAAGACCCTGTTTCAAAATAAAGAATAAAAAATAGGGCTGGGGGTGTAGCTGGGAGGTAGAATACCCCTGGGTTCAATCCCAAATCTCACACACACACACACACACACACACACACACGCACGCAAATAAAGAGGGTTGGGGTGCCGGGTGTGGTGGCGCACACTTGTAATCCCAGTACTTGGGAGGCTGAGACAGGAGGATCGCAGG